>JAOQMR010044042.1:0-25088 GCA_027563865.1 Erythroxylum pelleterianum | reverse complement strand
TACTTAAGCACTAAAATTCCCAAATTATCCTTATTAATCTAAACCTCAAAATAAATAAATAAAATCATGCTGAACGCAAATTGGGGCCTAACAAAAAAGGTTATACTATATATATCGTTGTTGTAATTGTGTAAAGATGATATAATCTATGACCTGGAAAAATAATTTTTTTCTAAAAGCTAAATAAAAAACATCAGCAGGAAAAATAAACTTGATTATCCATCATAAGACTTGAAACTATTTTATCATTTGTAAGCAACAATGAGCAAATTCAACTTGACAACTTCCAGGACAGTAAAATAACATAAGTAAGATCCAATTTCAGATCGTACAAGTTTATTTGTACCAGCTAGTTCAAGTTTATTAAGATACATACTGTTAAGATATAGGCTATGATATCTTAATCTTTAATTTTGGAAATTATTTATTAATTGGCCTTATTTGTGTTTAAGTCAGACTTTTCGAAGACATGTTTGATAAGTTCAAAATTCTAATTAAGATGATATTTAGTATGTATATCCTATTGTGGGACAATGATGATCATCTGGAAATTTAACTTGATTTTGGGACTTACGTGTGATATAGGTTATATGGTGGATGACTGGACAATTGGGATTTCCAAGATGATTTTCAATAATGTTGAGCTATTGATCTGATTAAGGTATGACAATATATGCTGTTGATTTTTTTGAAAAGATTGCACGACTTGAGTCGAGTCTTGGGAGCTACGTTTTTCAACAGTCTTCATTGTCTATTAGAAGTCTTTTTGCAGCTATAATTTTTAGTAGTTGTTTTGTGTGTTTTGGCTGCATAATCTGTGCGGGTGGTGAAATATAGTTGCTGTTTTTTAATGATCTTTGATTGTTGAATTTTATGTTGATTATTGATCCACATTAGTTGCTGCGTTTCTCTATTCTGATGTGATTGTATGGGCTGCAAAATTGTTGATCATGCATGAGTTAGCTACTGTGTTCTCTTCTATTTTGAACTTCTATTGAGGGCAATTTTGTTGCTGATTTTTTTACATATGTTTACGTGATCTGGTTGGGCAAAATCTATGATTGTGGAATATTTGCAGCTACTATTCTTGATCGATAACGGTGGTTTTTGGAGAAAAATTATAGCAACTATTATGGTTGTTGCAACCCCAACATTTACAATGTTTCGGTGAAGAAACTCTTACTTCTATTGGTGATTTGTTCACTGCTATGTATGTGGAGGTTTGGTGACAATATGGGAGGACTGTGGCAACATTCTCGATGAAAATTTTTTGTATTCGTCATTGAAGGAGCTGAATTAATTAGGGAAGTAGTTTTTCTAAACTCAAAAGTATTTATTTATTATTTTAATCATTTAAGTTGTCTATTTATTATCTTTCGTTAAAAGTTATTGTGAGAAATTCTCTGTTGAGGTTAACAAGAGTCGATTATTGAGTGTGATTTATTTTCACGAGTAGTGAGGTCAAGGGATAGTGTCAAGGGTTGAGTGAGTTGGCTCTGTAATGCCTTGAGTAAAACTATTGTTTTATCATAGGTGAAAGTAATTAAGCTAGGTGAGGGCCCCATAGAAGTAGGCAAGGTGTGTCGAACTGCGTTAACAAATTTCGATGATGATTTATGTTGGTGCATTTAATTTTTTTAGTTTTAGATTGTGCTAGAAACAACTACGGTGAAATCGAAGAGTTTGTGAAACTACTACATCTTATCTTAGTTTTCAATTGGTATCAGAGCTGGTCACCAAATTAGAACTTAGTACAGTAAGTTGGTGCAAATTCCCGTTTCACGAATATGACTACAAGAGAAGCATCAATCACTAGGTTGCCACTATTGGATGGTTCCAATTATCCTGCATGAAAGTCACAGATAAGAGTCTTTATTCAGGCACAGTGAATAAAAACATAGAACTCGGTGTTACATGGCTGGATACATCTAGTGATAGCTGATGACAAGGGAGAAGTAGTACTAAAAGATATATCTGAGTGGACAAGAGCTGAAGAAGAGAGAGCACTTGAAAACTCTCAAGCTATGCATGCCATCTTTAGTATTGTTGATGAATGTTGCTTTTCAATGATATCAGCTCGTGAATCAACTATACATGAGGGATCCAAATCTGTGATAGCCTCAAGACTTCTGATATTGGCTGTGAGATTTGAAGAGCTGAAGATGGACAATAGTGAAATCAATGGAGAGTTCCATGAGAAATTGCACGACATAGCAAACCAAGCAAATCAACTCAGGAAGAAATACTCTAACCTAAAACTGGTTAAGAAGACATTGAGATCATTACCTCTAAGGTTCATACCGAAAATTGCAACAATCGAGGAAGCTCATGACATCAATGAATTGTCATTGGATAAGGTAATCGAGATTCTTACTAACTTTGAAATGAATTTGTTAAGGGGGAAACAAGAGAAGAATAAAGAATTAACATTGCAAGCCGAGATTGGTAAAGTCGTGAATGACTTAGAAGATGAATTTGATGAGAATGAGGATATGGAGTTATTGACAATAAATTTCAGTAAATGGTTAAAGAAAGTGAAGAATGATAGATTCAAGTTTAGGCAAAATGGTAAGAGTTCATCAAATAGCCACTTTAAACAACAAGCTAAAATTTAAAAGGGTAAAAGAAAGGTGAAGAAAATTCAATGTCATGAATGTCAAGATTTCGGAGATTTGTAAGTGGATTGTGCTAACACTTTGAAGAAGAGAAAAGGGAAGTCCTATACAAGCACTTAGAGTGAGAATAAATCTGGAAGTGTATATGTTAATGAAGATGAAATTGTGAGTAGTGCTGCGTTGGCTACTTTATGCAGCAAAACTCCAGTTGTTTGCTTAACAGCAACCAAGAAGGAAGAAATTAATGATGAAAAAGTAGATAAATAAGAAAATTTTGGGAAAAACAAAGATGAATCAACTCAAAGTTTAATTTCATATTATGATAGTGATGACAATAATTTAAATGATAAAAAGTAAGATATTTATGAAGCCTACAAATTAATGTATGCTAAATGGGTGCAAACGTGCAAGAAGGTTGAAAAGCTAAAGAAGGAAAACTCCTTTATAAAGAACATCATTCAAGATTGAGAAAAATTGTTATCTATTATAAATGAGCTTGATGAAACAAAATTAAAGTTGGTCAGTATAGAAAAGGGAACAAGAATATTAAATGAAGGTACTAAAAAGTTAGGAATGTTGATGAAAATTGGCAAGATTAAAGGGAACCTTCAAGGCATTGGCTATAAAGGTGAATGTTCTAAGTGAAATGATGAGAAAAATGGTGCAACCAGATTTGTCCAAAGAGAGACCTCAAGGAAGAATTGGAGGTTCATACCTACATGTCATTTTTGTGGGGTTATGGGGAACATAAGGCAAAAATGCTACAAGTTTTTACAAATACTATTTCAAAGGGCTCAAACTCTAAAATCTATACACTCTCCATTAAATTTCTAGCAATAGCCCACTTTACTAAAACATATTTGGGTTAGAAAGGGTCAATTACAAGCACAAAGACGTATTGAAGGAAAAATAAGAAAGCACAAAAAGGAGGGATTGTTAAGATATATGATATGTATCTTATTATGCATTTTGACATTATTTGATAATTGGACTTTCAAGATAATGTTGATTAGTTTCAAATTCTAGTCAAGATGCGATAGCTTATTCCTTAGAGATTTGATTGGTTGATTATAGCTAGACTATGTCTTAAGAATTCTCATTTTTGGGTGTGAATTATTGACAATTTCTGTATGACTTAGAGGTTGAAATTAAAAAGCTATCCTAGAAAATATTTGAAAGGTTATTGTATGAAGATAGAACTCAATCTTGTGAAAATTTCTTGGTGAATCATGTGACTATGCTTGATGCATATTTGGCTGTTAGTCTTCTTTGTTCTGCCGTAGTTGATGAGTTTTTGGTGCAGCTATGTTTTGATTATGGTCTTTACGTGAATCAATTGGGCATATTTATTTTAATTGAGGGTGGTTTTTGGGACTTGGCAGCTGATTTATTTTCTTTTGTATACATTATCTTTGTGCTGCTGTTTTGTTTTGATGAAGTGTTGATTCTTGATCCACATTGTGCCGCTGTGTTTCTCTATCCTGGCGTGATTTTGTGGGCTACTAAATTATTCATCATGCATGATTTGGTTGCTGTATTCTCTTCTATTTTGAACGTCTATTGAAGGCAATTTGGCAACTGGTTTTTCCCCTTATGTTTGTGTGATCTGACTAGGCAAAAATGTCATTGTGTGGATTTTGGACCCTAAACTTTTCTTAGAAGTTAGAACTATTATATGTGAAATGTTGGAAGTTTAAAGCTGAAAAATGTAATTGAAACATGTTCACTGAGTATGCTTCGATGTTTTAGCCATAACTTTTTCTCTGGTTATCTAAATGAAATGATTTTTAATTTGGATTAAACTAGAGAAATAGGGCTACAAATTGGTCTATAAGAATTTCAATTTTTGGATGGAAGTTGAGTACAGAATGTTGTTTCAGTATAAGAATAGTTCATAAATGTTTGGGATATAACTTTCAGATTACAAAACCAAATTGAATGATTTTGGTGTCATAGAAAATTAAGACAATGAGGAGCATTTTTCCTAGAAGTGTTATCAAATTCCTTCAATTTTTTCACGATCATTAGCTAAGAAATTAGAAGTATAAGATGTTAGTTTTTAAAGACCAAAGGAGGGTAAAATGGGAAGGATCAAGTAAATGAAGGATAAAATGGGAAAAGACCAAATAAATGGGCTTGAAGTAAGAAAGAAGGAGAGAAGTGTCATGAGAGGCCAAAAGAGAGAAGAAAAATCGTGAAATAGAAGAAGAGAAAAGGAGAGAGTCGTAGAGAGAAGAAAAGAAGAAGGAAAGAAGAAGAAGAAGGAAGAAGATTTGTTCAAGTTAAGCTTTATTTCTCTTCTTACTTTGTTAGAGGAGGAGTTAGAAAGAGAAAATGGCTTTTGCGTTGGGAATGAATGGAGGAAGAATATGGTTTAAGGAAACCCATTTGATTTTAGGGTTTCTAAGCTAGGTTTTGGGTTTTCTAACCTAGATGGACTATGAGTAGGTTAAGTTTGAGCTTGATTTGAGTTAATTTCATTTGTTATGATTTTGAAGTTTTAGGGATTTTGTTGAATTGGAATTAAATGAGAATATTGGTTTATTTTAGGAAATCAAGAAAATCCTACCCAAAAGTAAAGGAAATGGCCAATTTGAGTTTGGATCTTCAAGAGTTATAAGGTAGGTAATTTATTTATAGTTATTGTGTAATGGGCAAAATGCCTTGTGTGTGTGTGTATGCTTGAATTTCCAAATTGTGAATTGCTATGATGTGAAAAATGCATTATGGTGTGTTTTATGTCATGTTATGCATTGAAAGATGTATGACATTTTGATATGATTGAATTGTGAGTATGATTGTGTTATGCCATTGAATTGAGTCATGACATTTTGTATAAGAGAATGCATGAGAAAATGAGATTATGAATGATTAAATGAAGTATGAGATTTGATTGTGTTTGGACGAGAGAGGAACCGTTTCGTAGTCACGTGCACATCGACGTAATGCCTTCTCCCGGCTGCCCACTTGTGGCTCACGAGATCCGAAAAGTGGACTCGTTTCATTCACGGTGTAAAACTTCGGTTTCTCCGTTTTGTTTCACAGAACCCTCGAGCCAATTGTGTGTGCATTTGCATTTTGACATGTTAAGTTATGATGCAAATTGTGTGTTATGCTTGGATGACAAAATGACATCAAATATGTTTAATGTGATGATGTACTGATCTATGTGTTGTGAATGTTGATTTTACATTGTTTGATTAAGATAAGATGAATATGCTTATATGAATATACATATATGTTTGATTGTGTGGCTCATCGCCAATAGCTATAAATATCTTAGCCACTGAGTTGTGTAGCTCAACCCATCATTTTTCCCTCCTCAGATGCAGAACGAGAATATTAGTGATCCTTGTAAGACAATTGGACAATTTCGAGATAGTTAACTTTTGTGCTAAGCTAGTTCGAACACTTAGTATAGCTTATTAAGCATGCCAAACATTGATCATCCATTTGTATTGTTTTAAGTTTGTGATGTGTATATTGATATGTAAATAAAGTTTGTTAAATCATTTACTTTGCTTAGTAATGAGAATGCGAAATTGAGGATTTCCTTTTGTATATGAATATGTCTTTTTAAAGGTTGAGTATGATGATTGTGGAAGTAGATTTTGTGTATGCATATGCTTCTTCATTGAGATTGCCAATTGTTGTTTATTTTAGAATAGGATGTTAGAGATTAGAAAGGTTATATGGGATGAACCATTTGAAGTGAGATTTAAGAGTATAACGAAAAGTATTTAGTAGTTGAATTGATACGAAGAGATATTGCATTTTGCAAGCTTTCATAGTTATAGAAATTAGGTTACCGACTTTAGGGGAAAATTTGCATTAATATAGGCTGAATTGGACAAAGTGATCTTCATAAAAGTTGTAGTTTATCCTCTTAGCTTTCCAACTCTATAAAGTATGTAAATTTTAGGTATCGGAATTGAGAGATATGAGCATTAGAAGAGATAATGCTGCAAAGAAGGTATGAACATGACGACTATGGAAAATGAGGAAAATTTGTGTATGTTATGAGTTATTTGAGTTGAGGTTTGGGAGTTTAATGCACTCAAATTGATAATTGAATGTTTAAGGAGTGATATTACATTAGAAGAAGTGAATTTGGGAGGATTATGAGTAAATATGATGTTAGAATGGATGTAGGAACCATTGGAGAGGCTTTGGACGAAGTTTTGGGAGACATATGTCCGTTAGACGGACTTTAGGTCCATTAAACGGACCTTCTTGGGTGAAAAAGAGCTCCTATCCCAGTGCATGTCCGTTAAATGGACATTAATGTCTGTTAAACGGACCTTCTCGAGTGAAAAATGGCTCCCAAGCTAGTCTATGTCCATTAAATGGACTTGGATGTCAGTTAAAAAGACATTCACGGGACAGCTATAGTAAATCGCAATTTGTCCATTTTAGAGGTAGAATCTCAGTTCAAGTTTATAAAAGTTGTAGATCTCGGAGTCCTCTTTCAAATAGTCTAAAAATGACATCAATTCGACATCTGTATCAAAAGTTATGGCAATTGCGCCAAGACAGGTACAAAATGATTAAGGGCATAAACATATTGGATTCTTTTGGTCATAACTTCTTCATTCGACCTCCGAATGAAGTGATTCTTGAAGCGATGGATTCCTAACACGTTTTTCTACCTTTACACAAAATTGATAGCCTTTGGTGTTAAATTAAAAATGATTGATGGAAAAAAAATGAGGGATCGGTTGGAAGAGCATGACTAGGTTATGAATATACTTTGACATATCTTGATCTATAGAGCTTCGATTAAGATGGTTCTTGCTTCAAAACAAACTAGAGGCTTAGAGCTACAATTTCTTTGAAGAAGTGAAATTGAAATTGTTGGGTCCCATTCCTGAAGCCCAAGATATTGGACCTCGTTCCCCGAGCTCAACTATCCGAAGTCAAAAAGCATGAGCAGGTTTCCTTGTAGAGTTATTTCAACGAACCCTCACTTACTTTGATTCAATCTTTTCAAATTCAACACGAAAATCTACCAATTTTTTGTTAAGGTAGCAAAAAGTGTTAGGAATCCAATGCTCCAAGAATCACTTAATTTGGAGGTCGGATGAAGAAGTTATGGCCAAATGAATCTAACATATTTTTGTCCTTACTCCAACTGTATATATTTTGGCGCGATTGCCATAACATTTGTTAAAAATGTTGGATTAATTTTTTTAGACCATTTGAAAGAAGACATTGAGATCTACAACTTTCATGAAGACCTTGAAACAAGATTCGGCTTCTAAAGTAATCAAAATCGTGATTTACTATAGCCATGTCTGTTTAACGGACATAGACTGGCTTAAGAGCCATTTTCACCTGAGAAGGGTGTCCGTTAAATGGACATTGGCGAGGCATGGGATCCTTTTTCACTTAAGAAGGTCCATTAAACAGACCTAAAGTCTGTTAAACGGACATTGGTGACCCAAAACTCCTTCCAATGCTTCCAACATCCATTCTAACACAATATACACTCATAATCTCCCCAAATTCCACCCTTCTAGTCCAATAACACTCCTCAAACATTCAATTACTAATTTGAATGCATTAAACTCCCAAATCTCAACTCAAATAACTCATAGAATACACAAACTCTCATCATTCACCATAGCTGTTATGTTTATACCTCCCATACAACATCATCACTTATAATGCTCATAACTTTCAACTTTGATATCCAAATTTTACATACTTTATACCGTTGGAAAGATAAAGGGATAAACTACAACATTCATGAAGACTATTTTGTCTACTATAGCCTACTTTAACCCAGTTTTCCCCCTAAACTCAGTCCACCATTTTAACCCCTATGAAAACTTGAAATATGAATTATCCACTACAAGATACATTAAGCACATACACAAGAGAACTTCTCAAGTTCTCATTCTCATTTCTAAATCAAAATGAAGTTCATACACAATTTTATACATAGCTTTAATAACATATCGACATTTCATCAAAGCCTTAACACAAGTTACAAAATACATTGGATGCTTAATGTTCAATATGCTTATAAAGTTATCCAAACATCTAGCTACTAACTTAGTACAAAAGCTAACTCTCTCAGAATTGTCCAAATGCCTTGCAAGGATTCACTAATCTTCTCGATCTGCACCTGAGGAGTGAGAAAAATATTGGATTGAGCTACACGGCTCAGTGACTAAGATATTTATAGCCATTGGCGATGAGCCACATAATCAACCATATATATATATATAAACATTCATATAGGCATACACATCGCAATGAAAGTTCAACATTTGCAATTTCAATTCACATTTCATAATTCAAAACATCATCCAAGCATAACACACAATTTGCATCATAACTAAACATGTCAAAATGCAAATGCACAACCAAATGGCTCGAGAATCTCGTGAAACAAAATGGAAAATCGAAGTTTACACCGTGAACGAAACGAGTCCATTTTTCGAATCTCGTGGGCCACAAGCGAGCAGCCGGGAGAAGGCTTTATGTCGACGTGCACGTGACTACGAAACTATTCCTCTCTTTCCCAAACACAATCAAATCTCATGCTTCAATTCAATCATTCACAATCTCATTTTCTCATGCTTTTTCTTATACAAAATGTCATGATTCAATTTAATGGCATAACATGATCATACACATCATTCAATTGTTTTATCACAATGTTATACATCATAATGAAATTTCAACATCGCAACAATTCAAATAAGCCATTTAGCACACAATACACATACAAGGCATTTTGCTCATATTATATAACCACTATAAATAAATTACCCACCTTATAACTTTTGAAATCCAATTTCAATTGTGTCCTTCCTCTTGCTCTTGGATAGGTTGTCCTTGATTCCCTAACACAACCAACATCCTCATTCGATTCCAATTCAATTGGAAATCTCCCAAAATTTCCAAAATCACAACAAAAGAAATTAACCCTAATCAAGCTCATACTTAACCTACCCATAGTCCATCTAGGTTAGAAAACTTAAAACCTAGCTTAGAAACCCAAAAATCCAATGGATCTCTCCATCTTCTTCTTCCCCCAAGCATTTCCAACACAAACCCCTTTCTCTTTCTACAACTTCTCATTCACAATACCACAACCTATTTCTTTACTAAAGCATGAAGAAGATGACGAACTTACCTTTAAAAGCTTGATTCCCTCTTCTTCTTTCTTCTTTTCTCTTCTTCCCTAGCTTTTTCGAATTTTTTTTCCTTCTCTTCTTCTCTTCTCCCTCACGTTTTTCTCTTCTTCTCTTGGCTGCTCACGATTCTCTTCTTTGCTTCTTAATTTTCAAGACAACTTATTACTCCTTTTCTTCCAATTATGCCCCTCCTTAACCTTGTTCTCCCAAGTTTGCACTTAATTTGTCTTTTATGGCTCTAACCCCTTCAATCCACTTACACTACGTTAATTCTAACTAAATCCCAATCTTCCCATCAAATTTTCAATCTTTATTCAAGCCTACTTAATAAATGACCTAATTCTAAAATAAAATAAAATAAAAAATTTAAACTAACAAACAAACATAAATAACTAAATCCCAATCTTCCCATCAAATTTTCAATCTTTATTCAAGCCTACTTAATAAATGACCTAATTCTAAAATAAAATAAAATAAAAAATTTAAACTAACAAACAAACATAAATAACTATTTAAGCAATTTATAAGAAATTTAGAAAATTCAAGATCCAACAAAAATTCAGGTTTGAAGTTTCTGAAAATCCTTTTTGAATTAGGAGAAATGAGTTTGATTATGGTGATTGATTTGTATGGGAATGCCATTGAACAAAATGTGAGGAAATTTTTTGGATATTATGAGAATGAAGATGAGCTGATGATGGCTAACGAGGGTTAATTGAAATAACCCTACAGGGTGATATGTTCACACTTTATGACTTTAGATCAATTGTTGGGCTTTGAAAACAGGGCCCAATAGTGGAATCTTTGCAACTGTTGTTCTTGATTGATAGTGGTGGTTTTCTGAGGAAAATTCTAGCAATTGTTATGGTTATTGCAACCCCATTATTTGCATCGTTTCAGTGAAGAAACTTTTACGATTGTTGATCATTTTTTTACTGCTACATATGTGATGTTACGGTGATAATATCGAAAGACTACAACAGATTTATTGGTGGACAACTTTTTGATCTTTCATTGAAGAAGTTGGGATTATTAAGAAAGTTTTGTTTTCTCGAATGTCTTTGTTTATGTTCGTTGTTACTTCAATTACTTGAGTTATTTTATTGTCATCATTTATTGTCAATTACTGTTAAGAAAATCCTCTGTTGAAATTAGTACAAGGCGGTCGTACTATTTGGTGTGATTTACTTTCATGGATAATGAGGAAGAGGGATAGTATCAAAGATTGTGTTAGTCTACTCAATAATGTCTTGAGTAATCACTAGTGAAAGTAATTAAGCTAGGTGAGGGCCCCGTAGATGTAAACAAGATGTATTGAACTCACCAAATATCGGATGTTGATTTGTTTATTTTGCGTTTAATTTTCTATTTTCGTTTGTACTAGAAACAACTACGATTGAACCAAAATTTTTACAAAACTACATCATTTCAGAAATTTTAAAGTTGTTTTAGTTATTCAGCTGGTTGAAATTATTGTTGGAATATATTCCATTATTTTACTTATCCATGCCAGCTAAGGTGAAAAAATTGTCTTACTTAATTCATCATTGTGTTTGGCATATAACTTCACTAAATTTTAGTAGGACCTTTTATTCGAAGAAGATTATGGAGATTATTGAAACTCTTTTAACACAATCTTATAAATAATATATGAATATGTTTTCGGCAGGTAAAATTATAAAGAGATCCAAAAGAAGTACATATATTTCATAAACAAATTGTAAATAAAAAAGATAAAAAAAAAGTATTAGTAAACTCAAAAGTGAAAAATAAATATGTATCATATTTTAATAGTGAAAGAATCATATAACATACACTTAAACGTTTTAAATTAAAATTTGTTATCAACATAAACGAGATTGGAATATTGTGATAACTTATCAAACAGATACAAGTCACAATTATGGCGTGAAATTAAATCATTTTTAATATGTTTTATGGCAAAAGAAATAATACTAATTTAGGAAATAGTTGAATTAAAAAATGTAAAAGATATAAACATCTTTTATTGTTTAAAAAAAACTTTCTAATTTTTAAAATTTTCAAAAACACTCATTTTGATTATCAATTTTTTAAAAATTTCGTTTACGTTTTGATTAAAAAATAACAATAAAACACACACGATATAAACATCATACATTAAATGTTGTTAAATGTTACTGACATATTAATCCAGCTTAATTTTAAAAATCAACTACTTGAGCTAATTAAACTATACTTAAATTAATAATTTAAAATAATTATAATATAATATTAATTTAAGTTAAATTTTAATTAATTTAATTTGAAATTAAGAAATAATTAAATCGTATTTAATCGTTTTTATTTTTTAATTGAAATTTAAAAAATTTTCATTTAAAATTTTAAAATATAAAAATGTTACAAATTTTAAAGGTTAAGAGATTTTTTCAAGTTCCTTATATCATATGGGTCTCCTATTCTTTACAATGTTACTTAAAAAAAAAAAAGAACCAATCAAAAAGAAAATTTAAAATTTATAGCCTTGAAACAAAAACTCCAGTGTACAAAACTAGAGCCATAACGATTCTTTAACACAGATAAAGGTAGCGAAATATAATTGATAGAAGAACCATGCAAGAATTTGGATCTAAAAGATTGACATGAAAATCCAACAAAATCACGAAGCTTTTTATTCATTTTTTAATCTTTTTCACTTTCAAGTTTGTCTGAACTAGTTTACAATTAGATGGAATTCCTCCATCAAACACCAGCTTACTGTTTCTACTAATTCCCTTCGATTGCCTCTTTAGTGTCGACTCCGATTCATGTTAGTTAATACTATGTTTATATCATATAAATGGATTAAATAAATCAATTAAACTTATAGTTATCATTTTGTCTTAAGCTACTAATGTGTTATAAATATAAATGGATTGAAGAATGAAATTAAAAGCATAATTATTTCTGAAACTATTAAGGTATAATTTATAAAAGTCTAGGTTATCCATATGCCGTATGTTTTTCCTGTGTGCCCTTTGGGGTCTTCTGTATGGTATCAGAGCCAGAACTTTCATTCTAGCCCAGGGTATATTTCAGTATACCTGTTTCCAAGCCCCCATAGACTTGGAGGTCTTGCATCTCGCATGACTCATACCAGTTTCCCACGTCCCCCACAAACTTAGAAGTCTTGCATCTCGCTTGACTAGCTAGTGGCTGGGTCATTAGAGGGAGAAACTAAACCTTTCGCATCCAGATCAATAGAACATGACTCAAGAATATACTCAAAGTGACTAGAGAGAGAGCCTATACGAAAACATGGAAATACTATCCACCGACCCTGGTCATTTGTCTTCTACTTTGTCTCTGTCTTCTTTACCTTCTAGTGTAAAGCGTGTATTATCTAATCATATTGAAAACCTTGTAGAAATTTGTAACGTCCCAAATTAGGGGTTAGCATATTAAGCAAATTTAGTCCGATTTATGTTCTGTCTCTTTGACATTTTAGCATGCATTCATGGCATTTCTGGGTAAAGTGGTTTAATGAAATTTCAGATTTGATTCGGACAATATTACGATATTTTAAGTAATTTGGTTCAGAGCGAGGAGATTAAAGACTGGGACGAGTCAACCGCAATGGCCAAAGGAGTTTGTTTTTGTTGTTGAACATGTATTAAGTTCAAAACGTATGGGCTTGTAATAACTCTGAATTTCTATTTTTAAAAGTATGATGTGCTGTATTGTAAGCACTGTGTGAAATGTAAAGATGTGTCAAATATTCTGATTTGATTGTACTGTTTTGGGTGGCATCCACATATCCTCCCAGGGGGTATTTGGGTGTTATAAAATTACCCATGTACTTGTAGAAAATCGTGTTTGTTAGTCTTCTTTACCTTTGTTGAGTCCATACAGTATATATTATCATAATCGTTCTTGGACGAGAAGTATCCATACTATCTTGTCTACTTCTAGACCTCATGTGAAAGAAATTATCCAGAGTTCCAGATTGGAACAGTGTGGTCTCAGATCTACCACTGCAGAACAATACGTGAAGCTTGAAATTCCTAAAGAATTCATTTCTTTATGGAGGGAGCAAAATCATACACATCTTCATGTTGGAGCTATATGCTTTGTTCTTACACTTCATGGAAGAAAGAGAATACCTACTATAGCTAGGATATCTCTTCTAGACACTGCCTACATAACGTAACAAAATGCTTTTATTGGTACTCTGTTGACAATGCTCAACAACGGAAGTGTCATCTTGATCATAGCACTTGATTTCAACATTAGGTTGGATGATTCTACCTTATCTGAACATCTGCAAGTTCAGATCCAGATCATTGGAACAAATCAAGATCCCACAGCCATCATGGCTACTCTACATCACTAGATGATCTATCGTCTACAGAATCATGCTTTGGACCTTAACTTCCGAATTCCACTTCGAATGCTCTATGTATGGTCGCTGATCGTTCCAATGATCAAACTACTATCATTCAGATCTCGAAGCAACCACCAGCACAGGAGCTTGAAAAGTTGATGCCTATTGAATGGATCACCAACTACCAGAAGGTGTTTTACGCGTCATCAACACTCTTTTCATACGACAACTCTTTTGATTTTGATGACATTGAGACATGGAATTGTTAAGTCCATCTATACATTGCCCAATGAAGATCGATCTAGACCTTCAACATCTTGGGAAATCCTTATGATCTAGCCCGTATTTTCACATATGGAAGGTAAATCTTGTCCTCCTGTTCATTACTTCAAATCCAACGGAGATCCAATCTATGTCAGTCATCATCGTTGACATTTTGTATAGGATGTCGACCCATCTATGTGCGAACCTAACTGTAAAGTCTGTCTCAATCCTGAGTCAGATAGTGATGATGATGATGATGATGATGAAAGATATGCAAGAAGGAGAAGGAAGAAGAAAAAGTCAAGACCTCGTTGTATGCCTTCTCTACATTATCATCCACACAGAGATGATCCAGATCCAGATGATTCTAGCACTTTTCTATGTCTACAAATCGAAAGATCCAGACCTATATCTCTTCGAGAAATGTTGATGTCATCTACATGTCAAACAAAGCCAGCAATTCCTATTATGATTTCTACTCTTATGCCCTGTATGATGGCAAAACCATACAGGGAAGACTTTCCTTCATTTACCAGGAGTACTGATGAATCAATGAGAGCTATCTATAACCCTTATATTCGAACCACAGGAATCACCTCACAAGGCACACTCGTATCTAATCCTTCTGACAAAGTTCTCAATTGACAAACATCAAACATAGTAGCACAGAATAAAGTTCTAAGAAGAATTGATTCTAAGCTGGATGGAATTAGTCAACAAAAATATTGCTACTCATCACAAAGTCGATGCAGTCTCTAAGCATATTCAACAGATGTATCAGTCGTATAAAGCTCAGATTCAGCGACTTGATGATGAACTCAAATACTACATCTTTACCCATTATATGGGGTCTGGCTTCGCCGCTAAAGTTCGTGAGATACAAAAGATACAAGGAACTGTGCAACAAATGGAAGCTAATATGCATTCTGCACAGTCAAAGACAGTATATGGCTCATCATCTTCATTATTCCCAAATATTAGCCAATATACCTGAATCCTATGTATCAGAAGTATCTAGAAGAAGCTTACTATTCAAAGGTATTCAAGTTCAATTATCCTTTGATTAGACAGTACATTCATCCTCAGACAACTCTAGAAAAACCTAAAAGGTCAAAATCAAAGCTAAAACCTGAAAGAGTTCTTAGGAAAAGAGCCATCATCTTCTTATACACCATTTGAACCAGCCAATCAGTAGAGTAAACCTTTACAGATTCATACAACTCCAACATCTCCACCGAAAGTTCAACCTTCCACCTCATCTCATGGGAAGGACAAAACGCCAATGACAGAGTTCCTTGCAACTCTTACCACCAAATCTCTTGTAGAAGATTACACTTCTCAACTAGATAATACAGAAATTCGTTCTGAAACCTCTGTTACAACATCTGAAGTTTTTGCAACACCATCTAAATCATCATCTGAACAGATCTCTGAACCGTCTACTGACTCTTCAGCCCAACTAGCTGAGCTATCAAAGTTATCCAATGTTCTGATGACGATACCTCAATCTACTAAAGTTGAACTTGAAATTAGTGAAGTAGAATCCACGAGTATCGAACCTATCATACCTGAACCCACACCACAAGCAACACCAACTCAGCCAGCTGCACAGGCTACAACAAAGCCTATTTCAGGACCTTGTTTTATGTTTGATGATTTACCTCTAACGAAATGGAGAGAAAGAATACATGAATTTGGTTCATGGATTGATCTTCAAATGACCAGACCCGATCATCCCTTGTCAGATATTTTGCTTGAATTCACATCTCGTTTCATCGGTACTTTACGAGAATGATGGCAAAGTATATTTGAATACTAAAGACTTCAGTACTTTCAAGTCACTATAGCAGGAGCACCTCTTGGTTTAATCTATAAAGAATTTACTGGTGACTTTCAACTTATTGACAAGCAAATCCGTCAAGAATACTTTGCAATGAAATGTTGTTCACTTGACAAGCGTGATATCCAGATGCATTTACCAACGAATGACAGAAAGGTACTATCTCTTGAATGGATGGAATGATGTTAATTTGTGATATACTTTTATCTCATCCTTTCCAAATCAACTGCAACTAGAACTACAAAGGATCATAGTTTCTCTACAACGTAATATGTCAACAATATCTTTTGGAGAAATCTACCAGCTTGCTCTAGCTTCTTTTGATAAGTTATGTGACCAACATACTTTGTTCAAGAATATCATTAAAGGTGGTCTAGTTCTCAAACAGGCTTGCAAGAAGCCTTATCTCCAGATTAAATGCAAAGATACAAAGACTTGTGAGTATCATATCAAGAAGAAAGATCATCTTCATCAAGTCTACCCTTGGAGAAAGTTCCACTTGAAGAAGGAAGGTTATAAGCCTTTAAAGAAAGCTTATGAAAGGAAGAACAACGGTAAAAAGAGAAGATTTGCTCGGTTCTTCAAGAAATCTTCATATCGATAGAAGCCTACTCGATGTTTCAATTGTGGACAACATGGACACTTTGTACGTACATGTCCTCACACAACCAAGAAAGATGTTAAGTTGTTGAAGCAAATGCAATCTATTATGTCTATACATTCCTCCAATAACTTTGAAGAATTGATTGAGGAGCAATCTTAACAAGATGAAGACACCAAGTTTGTTATTTCTATATCAACATTAGAAAACAAAGAATCCTCTATTTCCTCTTATTCTTAAGAGGATGATTGTCTCTACTTGCTACAGCAAACTTGCATGAAAGTAGATCGTACACCAGTTCAACGACCCTATGTCCAGATCCAACTCTTTCAACAGGACAAATATGATAAGCCCATTAAAGCTATCGGGTTTATGGATACTGTATCCAGTCGTACGATCATGAAGCTCAATATTATATCATCTGACACATGGACTTCTCATGAAGAATATTTTACTTCTGCTAATGGTAACTCTTTCAAGATTAGGTTAATCACTAATAAAAGAATTGGAATTCGATTCTTTCCTTAGTGTACAGTTTGGACTAAAGTTCTTGGAAGCAATCTACTTGGCCCAGATATTCTGATTGGTATGGATACATATAGTAAAGCCTCACCTTTACAGATCCTATCCACAGGCCTCAGGTATCGATCACTATTTAGTCCATACACTGAAATCAAAAATGTATTTGAACTTACCCAAGTTCCCACAAGTTATACTGCACTTCGAGATAAACCATTGAAATATTGTCCTAAATTTCATGCACAGTTTTCACCTATATCGTTTGTGGAAAAATGTTGCCTTTTTCATAAGTCTACCTTTTAAGAAGAACGAGGATATCAATCCTACAAAAGCCATACATCTAGGGATGAAGCCTGATGACCTAAAGCTCGCGCTAGATGAGTGCGCAATCCTTTTGAATCAAGGACTTATTGAGCCCACAAAGTCATATTAGACTTGCCAAGCATTCTATGCCAATAAACGTTCAAAGTAGAAACGTGGAAAAAAGAGATTAGTCATTGACTATAAACCTCTGAATGTTTTCCTACAAGATGACAAGTTTCCTTTACCAAATATCAGTACTTAGGTATTATTTCTTAAAGGCGGGATTTTGGCAATTGGGTATTCACCCAACAGAGAGATATAAAATTGCATTCTATATTCCCAATGCATAATACCAGTGGACTGTTATGCCATTTGGGCTTAAAGTCGCCCCATCACTATTTCAGAATCCATGACCAAGATTTATCAACCTATCATCTATAATGCACTAATCTACATCAATGGTATCTTACTGTTCTCAAAGACCCATGAGAAACATCAGGCCTATTGCAGAAATTCTTTGAAATTACTAAATAGTATGGAATTATGCTTTCAGCTTTGAAAAACTTCATTGGCACTACAGAAACAGAGTTTCTGCGTATGCACTTCAAAGATGGATTCTACCAGCCTGATCACAATATTGTAAAAGAGTTGCTACAATTTCCTGATGAATATCTCACTGTCAAACAGATATAACAATTCTTTGAAATTGTTAATTATATTCGAGATTTCATACCATACGTGCCAACTTATACTTCAAGCTTATCTAAGATTCTGAAAAAGAATCTACCACCTTGAACTAACAAATAAACCAAGGTTGTCCAGCATTTAAAGCAGATATGTCAAAATCTTGCACCTTTAAAAATTCCTAACATTAAACAAATTGATGCTAATGGTGATCTCTCATCTTTATCCAATTTACTCCGACAACATCCACCATGACCTCCAGACATTTCAGATACTTTTCCTTTCTATAAGTATCCTCTTTCTCTTCAAAGTATAGCTACAACTCCTTTCGTTTCTAAACATTTTTGTCAAAGTAGTATGTCTAAGATATTAGTATTATTATTACCTATATTTTTTATTTTTAATCTTATTTATTTATTTATTATTATTATTATTATTTTAGTCTTTTCTTTATTAATTATTATATTCATTATATACCTTTCCTACTGACATTCTTTACGTATATACTCTTTCAACCTGTTTCATTATTATCTTTGTTACATTTGCATATGGGTCTACTGAAAACAGCCTCTCTACAATATAGGGGTAAGGATGCGTACTATCAGGCCCCCCCAGACCCTGCTTCAGTGCGAGACTTCGGGGTATGATGATGATGATAGTATGGCTAGTCAACCTCTCTTTGCTTTCACAAAGAAGTCTTTTCCTTCTATAACTAATAGTCCTACTAGTATGTCTGAAGTTGCCTCACTTGCTCGTATAAGTTTGTTTTATTATTTACATCAGTTTCGAAGTGAACATAACTCTTTTGGAAGTCCCACAATGTTCAATCTAAAAGCACCCTACCTTAATGTGACTTTCCTCCAGGATCCTCTTTCTGAAAACACATTATGGTATCTTTGGGCACTCTCTGCCCTTTATGCTTGTACTATCACTATATCTCCTTTGCAGCTCTATCAACATCTCTGTGACATAAACAATGGAAGTTCTTTGCTATGGACATTTCTGGACCAACCGTTAGACCAATGGAAGCAACAATGTTCTTTGATAATATCACAGCATCATCTATAGAAAGCTTCTGCTAGACGACAATCAACTCATTGCTTCTTCATTCTCTATCGTCCATATCGAGAAACACATATTGGTGTTCTTTACACGGAACATCATGTCCAATTTTATCACACATTTTTATACTGGCCACGACATCAGGACAATGTGTTGGAGGAAATTCACATTAAGGTAGGGTGAACTGAGATTGAACATTGTGAGACTTCCAAAAGAGTTATGTTCACTCAGAAACTGATGCAAATAATAAAACAAACTCATACGAGTAAGTGAGACAACTTCAGACACATTAGTAGGACTACTAGCTATAGAAGGAAAAGACTTCTTTGTGAAAGCAAAGAGAGGTTGACTAGCCATACTACTTTAACAAAAATGTTTAGAAACGAAAGGAGTTGTGACTATACTTTGAAGAGAAAGAGCATACTTATACTGAGGAAAAGTATCTGAAATGTCTGGAGGCTATGGTGAATGTTGTCGGAATAAATTGGATAAAGATGAGAGATCACCATTAGCATTAATTTGTCCAATGTCAGGAATCTTTAAAGGTGGAAGATTTTGACAGATATGTTTTAAGTGTTGGATAGCCTTAGTTTGTTCCTTAGTTTAAGGTGGTAGATTCTTTTTCAGAAGCTTAGATAAACTTAAAGTATAAGCTGCCACCAGTGATATGAAATATCAAATATAATTAACAATTCCAAGGAATTGTTATATCTTCTTGATAGTGAGATATTCATCAGGAAATAGTAACAACTTTTTTGCAATATATGGACTAGGCTGGTAGAATTCATCTTTAAAGTGCATACCCAAAAACTTTATTTCTGTAGTGTCAATGAAGCTTTTTGAAGTTGAAAGCATAATTCCATAATGTTTAGTAATATCCAAGAATTTTTGCAGTAGGCCTGATGTTTCTCATGGGTCTTTGAAAACAGTAAGATATCATTAATGTAGATCAGTGAACTGTAGAGGATAGGCTGATAAATCTTGGTAATGGATATTTGAAACAGTGATTAGGCAACTTTCAAGCCCAATTGGCATAACAGTCCATTGGTACTGTGCATTGGGAATGTAGAATGTAGTTTTGTATCTCTCAGTTGGGTGAATACCCAATTGCCAAAATCCTGCCTTAAGATCAAACTTTGAGAAGATAACAACTTCTTTAAGAAATAGTATCTGCTTACTGATATTTGGGAAAGAAAACTTCTCATCTTGTAGGAAATTATTCAGAGGTTATAGTCAATGACTAATCTTTTTTTTCCACATTTTTACTCTGAACGTTTATTGACACAAAATGCTTGGCAAGCCCAATCCGACTTTGTAGGCTCAATAGGTCCTTATTTCAAAAGGATTGCACACTCATCTAGTGCAAGTTTTAAGTCATTAGGGTTCATCCCTGGATGTTTGGCTTTTGTAGGATTGATATCCTCATTCTTCTTAAAAGGTAAACTTATGAAAAAGTCAGCATTTTTTCATAAAGGACATGGGTGAGAAAACTGTGCATAAAATTCAGGACAATATTCTAACAGTTTATCTCGAAGTGCAATATAACGTGTAAGAACTTGGGTAAGTTCAAATACATTTTTGATTTCAGTGTATGGACTGAATAGTGATCGATACCTGAGGCCTGTGGGTATGAACTGCAAAGGTAAGGCTTTACTGTATGTATCCATACCAATCAGAATGTCTGAGCTAGGTAGATTACTTCCAAGAACTTTAATGCAAACTATACACTAAGGAAAAAATCGAATTCCAATTCTTCTTTTAATGATTAACCCAATCTTGAAAGAGTTACCATCAACAGCGGTAAAATATTCTTCATGAAAAGTCCATGTTTCAAATGATAAGATATTGAGCTTCATGATCGTACGACTAGATACAGTATCCAAAAACCCAATAGCTTTAATGGCTTATCATATTTGTCCTGTTGAAAGAGTTAGATCTGGATATAAGGTCGTTGAATTGGTGTACGATCTACTTTCATGTAAGTGTGTTATAGCATGAAGAGATAATCATCCTCTTAAGAATAAGAGGAAATAGAAGATTCTTCGTCTTCTAATGTTGATATAGAAATAGCAAACTTGGTGCCCTCATCTTCTTGAAATTGCTGCTCAATCAATTCTTCAAAGTTATTGGAGGAATAGATAGGCATAATAAATTGCATATGCTTCAACAACTTAACAACTTTCTTGGTTGCGTGAGGATATGTACGTGCAAAGTGTCCATGTTGTCCACAAAGGAAACATCTAGTAGGCTTCTGTCGATGTGAAGATTTCTTGAAGAACCGAACAAATCTTCTCTTTTTGTCGCCGTTCTTCCTTTCATAAGTTTCTTCAAAGGCTTATAGCCTTCCTTCTTCTTGTGGAACTCTCTGAGGGTAGATTTGATGAAGATGAGCTTTCTTCTTGATATGATACTCACAAGTCTTTGTATCTTTATATTTAATCTTGTCAATAAGCTGAAAGTCACCAATAAATTCTTTATGGATTAAACCAAGAAGCGCTCCTGCTATAGTGACTTGAATGTACTGACATCTTTGGTATTCAAATATACTTTGCCATCATTCTCGCAAAGTACCGGTGAAATGAGATGTAAATTCAGGAAAAATATCTAGCAAGAGATGATTGAGTCTGGTCATTTGAAGATCAATCCATGCACAAAATTCATGTATTCTATCTCTCCATTTTTTGGAGGTAGATCATCGAACATAAACCAAGGTCCTGAAGTAGGCTTGGTTGTAGCTTGTGCAACTGGATGAGCTGGTGTTGCTTACGGTGCTGGTTCAGGTCTGATAAGTTCAATACTCATGGACTCTGCTTCACTAATTTCATGTTCAACTTCATTAGATTGAGGCATCGTTATCAGAACATTAGATAACTCTGATAGGTCAGCTCAGTAGATGGTTCATATATCTGCTCAAATGATGATTTAGATGGTATTGCAGAAACTTCATATGTTGTAACGGAGGCTTGAGAACGAACTTATGTATTATCTGAATGAGAAGTGAAATCATCTGCAAGGGATTTAGTGTTAAGAGTTGCAAGAAACTTTGCCATTGGTGCTTTGTCCTTCCTATGAGATGAGGTGGAAGGTTGAACTTTCGATGGAGATGTTGGAGGTGTATGAATTTGTAAAGGTTTACTCCACTGATTGACTAATTCAAATGGTGTATAAGAAGATGATGGCTTAGGAACCCTTAAATTCTCATAAACTCTTTTCTCAGGAACTTTGTCAGGTTTTAGCTTTGACTTTGACCTTTTAGGTTTTCTGGAATTGTCTGAGGATGAATGTACTGTCTAATCAAAAGATAATTGAACTTGAATACTTTTGAATAGTCAGCTTCTTTCGAATACTTCTAATACATAGGAGACGGGTATATTGGTTAATGTATTTGGGAAGAATGAAGAGGATGAGCCATATATTGTCTTGAACTATGCAGAATACATGTCAGCTTCCATTTGTTGCACAATTCCTTATATCTTTTGTATCTCACGAACTTTAGCATCAAAGTCAGGCCCCATATAATGGGTAGAGATGTAATATTTGAGTTCAGCATCAAGGCATTGAATATAAGCTTTATACGATTGATACATATGTTGCATTTGTTTAGAGACTGCATCGACTTTCTGATGAGTAGCAATATTTTGTTAACTGATTCCACCAAGCTTAGAATTAATTCTTCTCAGAATTTTGTTCTATGCTACTGAGTTTGATGTTTGCCAGTTGAGAACTTCGTCAGAAGGATTAGATACGAATGTTCCTTGTGAAGTGATTCCTATGGCTCGGATATAAGGGTTATAAACAACCCTTGTAGATTCATCAATACTCCTGAATAAAGAAGGAAAGTTGTCCCCGTATAGCTTTGCCATCATACAAGATATAGGAGTAGGAGTCATAACATAAGCTACTGGCTTTATTTGACATATATATGACGTCAACATTTCTCGAAAAGATCTATGTTTGGATCTTTCAATTTGTAGGCATCGAAGAGTGTTGGAATCATCTGGATATGGATCATCTATTTATGGACGATACTCTTGAGAAGGCATACAACGAGGTTTTGGCTTTTTCTTCTTCCTTCTCCTTATTGCATATCTTTCATCATCATCATCACTATCTAACTCAGGATTGAGACAAACTTCACAGTCGAGTTCGCACATGGATAGATCGGCATCCTATACAAAATGTCCATAATGATGACTGATATAGACTAGATCTCTGCTAGGTTTAAAGTAATGAACAAAAGGACCAGATTTACCTTCCGTATGTGAAAATACGGGTTGGATCATAAGGAGTGCCCCAGTTGTAGGCAATATCTGGAAGAGATATCCTGGCTATAGCAAGTATTCCCTTTCTTCCATGAAGTGTAAGAACAAGGCGTATAGCTCCAACATAAAGATGTGTATGATTTTGCTCCCTCTATAAAGAAATGAATTCTTTAGGGATTTCAAACTTCACGTATTGTTCTGTAGTGTTAGATCTGAGACCACACTGTTCCAATCTAAAATTCTGGATAATTTCTTTCACACGAGGTCTCAAAATAGACAAGATAGTATTTATACTTCTCGTCTAAGAACGATCACGAGAATATATACTGTATGGACTCAACAAAAGTAAAGAAGATTCACAAACACAATTTTCTACAAGTACATGGGTAATTTCTACAAGGTTTTCAATACGATTAGATAATACACTCTTCATATTATAAAGTAAAGAAGACATAGATAAAGTAGAAGACAAATGAATAGGGTCGTTAGATAGTGTTTCCATGTTTTCATATAGGTTCTCTCCCTACTCACTCTGAATATATTCTTAAGTCATGTTCTATTAATCTGGATGTAAAAGGTTTGGTTGCTCAATCTAGTGACCTAGTCACTAACTAGTCAAGCGAAATGCAAGACCTTCAAGTTTGTGGAGGACTTGGGAAATTGGTACGAGTCATGCGAGAAGCAAAACATCTACGTCTGTGGGAGACTTGAGAAACAGGTATATCGAAATATACCCTGGGTTAGAATGAAAGTTCTAGCTCTGATACCATACAGAAGAATACGTTGTTAAGTTAACAATCTTAAATGGTTTATAGCTTCAAATAGTAAAGGAGACATAGTAGTGATGTACATGTTTGACAAAGGTAATAATTAAAGCTTTTAAATTTTGTGAAGACAATAAACAACATCGCTACTATAGGACGTGATCCTCTGGTCCCCCTATCCTGTACCAACCCTATACCACTCCATCTCAACCACCAATTTATATAGGTCCTACATAAATAGGTGATACGACAACTCCACCGATTCTGCAGACTCTGAGAGATGGCTCAGTCAAAACCATCTACAGCCGACCCAGCGACGACACGCCAGGTCCATCTACATCAGGACACATCCTGATGATCCAGCCCATTGAACATTCAGATCTGGTCAGACAGACAGCAGATCTACCATTTGGGGCACAAAGCCTTACAATCCAGCCCGTATTCTCACATACGGAAGGTAAAGACGGTCCTCCTATTCACTATTTCCATGCCAATGGAGAACCAGTCTATGTTAGCCATCATCGTGGACACTTTGTATGGGATGTCGACCCATCCATGTGCGAACCAGACTGTGAGATCTGTCTTAATCCTGAGTCAGACACAGATTACGATGATCCAAGATATCAACGAAGAAGGAAGAAGAAACCAAAGCCCAAATCTCGGTGCTTGCCTTCTCGTGATTAC
>JAOQMR010040937.1:4194-25252 GCA_027563865.1 Erythroxylum pelleterianum | reverse complement strand
AAGCAATTAACAAACATAATAAACATAATTCGTATTAAATTTCGTTAATATTCTAACCCCTATTTTGGGGCGCTACATAAAACATATGATATTCAACAATTAAATATACCTTCTTCATCGAATATTTTTCAAAAAAAATCTATTAAATGACTAATCTCTTTTGTGCTTGTACCTGTATTAATATAAAAAGATAATATAAGATAAGATAATATCATAAAGAATATAAGACAAATTTGATATATCATAAAGAATATAGTTTAGTCTTAATATCTTCATCATCTAACCAATTTCAGGCACACATAAAGGCTTCCACAGTACTAGGATGAAGTCAAGCACGATGAGGACGAATTATCCGTCTGCCAGTACTAAAAGTAGATTCTGAAGCAATATTAAAATATAAAATTGCTAGAAGATCTTATGTAATTGCTTGCATGATTCAAAAATCACTTATGTGGTTCTTCCACTATATCAATACATCAAACTTCACACTTTAAACTTCGATCATACAATCTATCATCAAATATTTGTCTCTCCTTCATATTGTAACAAGTCCTGACAAGGGATTCATACTAGTCTTAGAAGAAGCTAAACTTGAACCTAAAGCTAAAGTTGAGCTACCGTGATCCTAATTTTTGTCTAATCTTAGTTGATAATCATTAAACAAATCATTTTATAATTTTTAATGACGTAAAAACATATGTCATAATAAAAATTAACCCCTCCCTCTTGTATCTTGGGTCCAACATAGATATGATTACCATAATATGTCCTACCATATACCATTAAGAATTGAGTTTCTTCGTCACCTACTTTGCCATATCCCAGATCACCTTATTGGAATCAAATATCCAATCAGATAAAGCTTTCTTGATGTTGCACATATTGATAAAGCAACTGTACAAAGTTGGATATTTTTTCTTGAGAACAACTTAATATAAAATATCTCCAACTTTGCACAAAGTGCTTTAGCCAACTCCTATTGCTTTTCTATGGGTAGGCAAGTATAATGATAATCTCCTTATCTTAACCTGATGAACACCTCAACATATTGGGTTGTCAACTCCAATATCTTGAATGTTGAATTCCATCTGGTATAATAATCCAATACTAATTCTTCATGTATGGAGCGTGTAGTTGTCGTGCAGTTTCTTCAAATTTTCAACTCGATTGGGTGTTGCACTTTAATACGCTACATATCCCAAATCGACTTTACCACCTCCTTTATCAACTCCAACCCATCATTCATAATCAAATTCATGCATATGGAACAACCTCCCAACCCATACCTTTTTTAAGTTGTCATCATTTGAGCTACATTTGGCAAGTGTTATGGTAAACAAGTTGGTGTCGATATTTCAATCCATTATACATTCAACCAACACAATTGTCAATCTTTTGCTTGTATGCAGTTTTGAAACATAAATAAAAATAACATTTATAAATATGAACAAATATCAATCATAATATAATTAAAAAAGATAATACTATTAAATAATATAATTTTCCTTAATAATCTACTATGTAGAGTCTAGCCATGTCAATGTAGTGTGCAGTCACTGCTATATTTTCTTTTTCTAATTGTTAAGTATCCACATGTCTAATGTGATGGCAACTTATCCTTCAATACTCAACAATGTTTTAAATGTTTCTCTCTTTTGATTCTTGTATATCTTGAAAATTTCTTTTTACAAGGTATTTTGAGTTGGGATCTTGATGCTATTGGAGTAAGGTGAGAAACATCCTAAATCTTTTGCTATCGACTTTAGAGAGTGGATGTCTATCACTAATGGTCATACTAGTTAGCAAAAACTTTGATATGTTATTGTCATAAGCTGTAATAGGCATTTCTTTCTTTTCTTTAATTATGATACACTCATATTTTCTTATCTTTTTAGTACCTTAACACTTAGTATTTGTTCCTGTTTTCTTTACAAAATGATTCACTTATCTTACTTTGTGCTCTACAGGTGCTTTTGGACATGAAATGAAGAATATGAGCTAAACAAGGTAGAATTAGCATAAATAGAGTTCATATTTGAAACGAGGAGGTCGAAATGAGGAATAATGGTCGAAGTTGCAGAAATCCTAATCCTACGAGGATTAGGAATCCTAATTGCACCAGGAATCCTACTTTGACTAGGATTTCTTATTTTGACGATTTGTGGCAAAAAGTAAAATCGGTGAAAAAAATTATGGATGATGAGTAATCATAATCCTACTAGGATTAGGAATCCTACTTTGACTAGGAATCCTAGTTCCACAAGGATTTCTTATCGGCAGTGTAAAATGGATTTTGTTAACGCAATCAGTTTCGTCAACAAGTAGACAACTTCGGCAACAACCTTTAGGAAGATTCTAGAAGATTTGAAGACATGGCAACCCTCCATTGGTCATATGATGATGTCATCCATATGGTCACCACCTCACCATGACACATCACCCTCCTTTCCACCTTGGACGCCATGGATGAAAGGCTACACTGCCAACTCATGTGTGCATATGTGTGGAAGCTTCCTCCACCATCCTTGAAGTTTCCAAATCCACCTTGAAGTCTCCAAATCCACCTTGAAGTCTGATCTCTCTTCCACCTCCTCTCTCTCTTCCACCTCCTCAAGACCAATTTAAATTGGGTTAGAAATCAAGTTGAATTCAGACTGGATTTCTTTTCCATGGAGTAGTGGATTTCCAGACGGACCTTTTGACAATCTTAGGCTTATATCTAAAGATTTAACCATTGGATTGGGCTGAACGTTTTTGTGAATAAACTTAACTCATTGACCTATTTGCACCTAAAATTTAAGCCATACATTATTTGCCATTTGAATGTTATACAATGTCAAAGTTGCCTATGAGAATCTGCCAGAATAGTGAAATTCTAGTTTGGCAAAGATTACAAGTTCAACTCCCTCAAGGATGACCGGCCTATACCTCTATATATAGGGTATTATTAGCTCATTAAGTGTTGGACCCCAAATTTTTTATTTATTTATTTATTTTCTTAGAATTTAGTCATTAATTTAGTAAGCACAAGTAGTAATTAAAATTTAGAATAGAAATGTTAGAATTAAAGTAGTAAGAGTGTACAAGGGCAAATTTGGCAAGTCACTTAAGTTTAAAAGCCATAAAGCATTAAAGGAAGGGAAAAGTGGACATTTCACGCTCATTAAGGGTATAATTAGAAGAAGAAGTGCAGTATTGCTTTTAAATGAAGTAGAAAAAAGTGAGTGAAAGAGACAAAGAAGTGAGTGTGTCGTGCTTGAGAGAAAAGAAGGAAGAGCAAGCAAGGTTTCATCTTTTCTTAGCTTTTAGGAGAGATTTTGAGGTTGTTCAAGAAGGGGAAAAAGAAAAAAGGTAGAGAAGAGATTCCATTTAAGCCAATAATCTCTTTATTTGGTAAAGATTCAAGGTAAGTTCATTTTAAATCCTTTGGATATTTGGAAGGGTTTTAGTTCATGAGGCTTAGGAAATCAATGGGTTTGACGTTTGAGTATTCTAGAATCAATTTTAGTGAATATGCTTTATTTGGGTTCTCAATTTGTATTCCTATTGAATGGAATTTTTGCCAAAGTTAAAGGGAATTAAGAAACACAAGAGGAGCAAGAGAAGAGGCACCTTTAAGCAAGTTTATAAGCAAAGTAATTCAAGGTGACTTACATGTTTATAGTTGAGTTAATGAGCCATAAATATTTTTCCAAATCAATAGAGCTAAATTATTTTAAATTGCTTCATAAATGTTGCATTTATTGCTCCTTTAATGATTTCTGAAAGTGCTACATGTTTGGTATATAAATCTTGTTGATGATTTATGAAATGAAGATGAAAATAGTATTTGAAATATATCATGCTTATGGAAATCATGTTTTCGAAATGTGCCTTTTTGGGCAATATGTTTTCAAGTTATGAAATTCATATTGTGTGGGTTAGCGATGGTCCATTCTGTTATGTTACGTGCATGTTGACCATGTTAAAGGCTTCTCCCGCCTGCCCGTTAGTGACATGGAACTCCTTCACGGACTCTCTTATGTTTACGTACTATGCAAAACCATTATGTGGGTTTGTGATAGTCCATTATGTCATTATTGGAGATTCGCAAGAACTCCCATATGGACCTACCCGAACCATTCTGATTGCTTATGTGTTTATGATGTGTTGACAAGTTTGATGAATACATGATTTATATTGTTTATGAATTGTTTGACAAGTTGAGAATTTGGAAAATGTGTTTAATGAAATCAATGAATACTTTCAATGGTTTTTCCTTGTTATTCCGTTATAAACTTGTTACCCACGAGCTTTTAAGCTCACCCCCATTCTTCCCCATCTTTAGGGGATGAGCAAGAGATTGAGTGATTGAGAGTCAAGGCATCACTCCAATTCTGCATATTTTTGTATTCTAAGTTAGTTTTTGGAAAACACAAAGCTTTAGCAGCATTTCAAGTTTTACTCGTTCATGTACGTTTTGTATTTTTGGGTTATGAGACCAATGTTGTATTATGGCTTGAAATGTCCATTAAAGCTTTGTAAAACTCTTCTTTTGATGTTAATGAAATGTATTTGTGTTTTAGCTGATGACTTTCCAAGTTTCGCATTTCTTTCTCAAGAGATTAAGATTTAAAGAAGTTCTTTTGTATAAGTTTGTATTTTATGTTTGTGGAATTGTATGTGCAAAATATTTGTGATGCATATTTGGGTTAGGGTATCTGAAATCGAAGGTTTCGCCATGGCGAACCTTTACAGAAGGTTATTTTTGTGTGATTTTGGAACCTTCGCCGCGGCGAAGCCAACCTTTCGTAGCTGCGTATTTGTCCCAAGAGGTACTTGCGTTGATCTGGGGTCTTCATCGCAGCGAAGCCAGCCTTTCTCCACGGCGTATTTGACCCGAAGGGTGCGTTGGCTTGACCTTAGGCCTTCGCCTTAGCAAAGCCAGACGTTGGCTGCAGTGAACTTCTCCCGAAGGGTCCTTAGAATTATTGCCACGGTTTCGACGTGGCAAACATATACTTTGCCACGGTAAACCCGCCATTGTTGGCTGCAAAATTTCTCTTTACAAAGTGAACGTTTTAAACTGCCTCTCGTACGACCTCCACCAGACTGCCTCACATGGTCGCCTTAGGATAAGAATACGCTCACATTTTATGATTCCATAGTTAGACTCCGAAAACGGGGCCCAACATTAAGTGAGGTTCATATTCCCTTTTTTCTTTGCTAGGACGTAACCTATAGCTTCCTTCTCTTCATCTTTTTCTCTTAGAATTAGGTTTCTTTTATTATTGATCTTACCGAATGCACTATGAATTTTTCTAGCTAGATTTCTTTTTCCAATTGTAAGAGGTAATAACCTTTAAACCCTAATATGATTCATAAGAACTTTTCCTTAATTATTCTATGTAAGATTGTGTGATGACTATGAGTTTATAATATGATTTTAATTGTCGAATCATGTGTTCTGGATTAAAGTCATGAATTTGATCTTGTTTATGTGATTTGAATGCTAAGTTGATTGTTTGAGGTAGAAGTTGTCGAGTTGATTAATTGGTAGTAGCAAGAACTTATTAAATTTATATAGAAGTTATCAAATCTGATTTGTTTAATTATAAACTTTGGTTTGAATTAGAGATAGAAGTTATCATGATTTAAATTCGAGATCTTTAGCCAATGTTTGAATTGCTCTTACATAAGTTTATATTGATTAGAAGTTATGATGTATGAATTTATGTTTGAAGATTAGTTTACTTAAAAATTAAGAAACTTGACATTTGAATTGGTTGATCCATTGTCACACACAAACTACACATAGATTATCTTTTATGTTCCATGATTGAAATGAATAGGCATTTATTGGTGAACTCTCTTGCAATTGGAAACTTGTTGAAGTTGACTTCTTTTATCTTTAAGATTCTGAATTCTGTCGAATCCTTTAGAATTAATTTGCTTTAAGATTTAGTTGTTTTCTTAGTTAAACTTCTTTGAATTTTCGATCCAAACCCCCCTAAACTTGTGTGTGTGTGTTTTTTGTTCTTTCATAACTTTGGGTCTGTTTTTTCTTTAATTTATTTCTTAGTCTTAAATATTAGGTTAATTTTGCTTTCAATTTAATTGTTTGAATAATTAAAGTAGTAGTATTAATAGGTCACGTAATTTGCATATTAGAGTAGATTAAATCACATTAAGATTTCCCTTTGTTTTTGAATATGACCTTAGTTGCATCCTTTAGATTAGTTGGTTACACAATAGCACAAGCATCCACATATCTTTTATAAGTAATGTGGTTACGTAAATTAGCTATAATAACTAAGTACAAGTTATGATCTTGTTCTCTTATGATTTGCCGCAACCAAACTTGCTAAAATAGAGTTGATTTCAATCTGATCTTACTTTTAAATTGCTTTTCTGTGACATACATAGGTTTATTCTAGTTAGATTTCGTTAGTTTTACATATAGGACATTGGTTTATCATTCATATAATTTAAATAACTTGTATAGATTGCATTGAGTTAGATTAGTCTCTTGCTTTAGCTGTGACACTTGTGGTTCAGTAATGCATATCTGTATTGTATGCTTGTGTCGTTATGAAGAGGTGCCTATTGTTTATCAGGGTCAGCCCAATCAGAAATGGGATCCCTATTCCAATAACTATAACAAGGTATGGAAAGCAAATCCTAGGCTCAGTTGGAGAAATGAAGAAGGTAGAGGTCCAAACAGATTTCAGCAAGGCACAGGGGGCTGGTTCATCTACAAACCAATTTCCCAATCAAATGCAAGCTTTGACTATTCCACAAAAAGGACCAACCAACTTCTACATAACATAATGGCGTTGATGAAGGAGGAGAGGACTTCAAATAATAACCAGTTCAACGCAATAGCATCTCTCATTCAACAGGATTCTTCTAAAAATGCTGCTCGGTTCAGTGCTCTAGAAAAGAGAATGGAGCAATAGGAGACGAAGGCTGAGAATATCAACTCATATGTCACTCAATTATCAAAAAACATGAGTGAGAACCAGGCGAGAAGCAGTGGAACTATCCCCTCCAATACTGTTATGAACCCCAAGAGTTTGAACGCCATTATCCTCCGAAATGGGAAGCAAGTGAGGTTCAACAATCAAGATGAGGGAGTAGATGAAGAGGAAATTGAGTGTAGAGAATTGCCTTCACCACATAAGAGAGTTAAGAAGTCTGAAAGCTCTAAGGAGAGAACACTTCTAACTGAAAAGGAGTCCAAACCATTAAAGAGCAAGGAAGCGAATTCTGAAACCAACATGGAATCAAGCAAGCAAGGAGCCCATGAAGCCAATGACAAGGAGGTAAACCTTAAAGACCTCCCTTTTCCTAACTCGTATTTGCTTAGCAAAAGGATGACTGATATTAAACATGAAAAAGATATCATTGATTTGTTTGGGAAAGTAGAAATCAACATCTATTTGCTTGATCTTATTAAAAGGGTTCCTATATATGCTAAGTATCTTAAAGACTTGTGCACAAACAAAAGAAAGTTCAGATCGAATGAAAGAGTGCAAGTCAGCTCAAATGTGTCTGTATTGTTCAAACCCCAAATTCTCATAAAATGCCAAGACCTAGGATCTTTCACCATCCCATCCACCATAGGCAAAGTTACCATGGGCGGAGCCTTGTTAGATCTGGGGGCAGCCATTAACGTTATGCCTAAGTCTGTCTACACATCATTGGGAGTCAAGATTCTAAAATCTACATCTGTAGTTCTACAAGTGGCTGATAGGTTTCTTAGGCATGCAGTGGGCATTATAGAGGACATTTTGGTCTAGGTAAAGGGTTTGGTCTTTCCAACTGACTTTTATGTTCTTGACATGTCTTCTGAAGTTGTATAGGATACTACATTGATTCTTGGTATACCTTTCTTAAGGACTGCTAGCACTATGATTAGCATGAAAGAAGGTATCATCACTATGGAGGTTAGAGATCACCAAGTATGTTTTAACATGTACGAAGCAATGAAACATTCTCATAAGGATTATTCGCTTTTGGGAGTTAACATGCTTGATATTGTTGTTGATAATGCCTGCTCTGAATTTGAATTCCAAAATGCTTACTTTAGGTCTGCTCTATATTCATTGGATTCTTCTATTGTCAATGATGCTCCCTTAGGAGAAAGGTTTTCTGTTAACGTTTCAGGTGAATATGTAATTGAGGAGGCTGATACTGATCTAGCAAGTGGAGAAGTTGTCTCAACCCAGTATAGCTATCTGGCGAAGATTCATTAGGAGGATCAGGAACCTCCATAATTATCAGCTTGTTTCTTTCCTTCACTTATTTACTGACTCTTGCTCTGTGACTGGTTATGACACTGTAAGTTGCATTAGCTTGTTGAATAAGTATGGCAGAGAAACCATTTCAGTAGGACACTAGCTTAGTTTTTAGTTTATGCAGCAGTTTTTCAATTCAATAATTCCTCTCCTGTTTTATTTTTGTTATGCTTTTCGGCCTGATGCATGATACATCTTCAAGTTTGAGGAAATTGATGTGATTAATGGTGTTGCACTTTATTTTTTTGAGCTTATCTGGTGCCTGATGACTTTGTATATGATATTTAAGGCTACTGAGTATCCAGCTTGTGTAGTAAGTCATGTTCTCATTTATGCCTTGCCTGAATTTTCCTTTTTGGTGTCACCGCAGCGAAATCAATCTGAAAAGACAATTTACTATTTTAATTCCCTCGTTTCAATACTTCTCCCAAATTAGATTCTTAATACTACTGTATTGAATTTTTGTAAATTTCAAAGTTGTCCATGCGTTTTTGAAAATCCATCAATGTTTTTAAATGATAGTTGATTTTGGTTATTCCATTTTCAATGTTTTCACGAGAGGCAAGTGAGGGTATGCTGAGAGAGTAGTACTATGCATTTTTTAAAACTTGAGATTGCTTAATTGAGATACTAACCTTGTTAGAAGGATATTTGAGCTTGAATTCTTTCATTTTTGTGTGTATCTGCATAATTTCATATTTTTCTAGAACTTGTTTTAATTCTTGATCAAAGCTTGATGAACTAAATTTTGTTAATATGATAGATGCATTCTTTTGAAAACCCTTCTGACCCAAATACAAACCCTAAACACTTAACCATTGCTAGCCCTTTTGAGCAATCTTTTTGAGTACATGTATATTTCCTCAATCTCTAGTTGAATTAAAAAAAATCAGAAAGCTTTCTCAAAAGAGAATAGTTATTGAGAAAAGCCAAGGAAGAAAAGAAAGTAAAAAAAACAAAATAATAATAAAAGGGCTTTCTCAAAAAGAAAAAGAAAAAGAAAAAGAAAAAGAACAGAAAGCTTTCTCAAAATAGAAAAGTTATAAAAATGTTAGATTATGTTTGTTGTTTGTTTAAATATTTTCTTACACATAGTTGGCGTTTGTTTCATGTGAAAAATAATTGCGATGCATGTACTCATTTTTCTTCTTCTATTCAATCCATTTCATTTAGCCTTTGGTACATAACAACCCTAAAGTTCCTCTTGATTTTCGAAATTATAGTTCTTATGGTGGAGAGGTAGAATTATTACAAGCTTATGGTAGAGAATGGACTAAGCAGATTTTAGGATGAAATTATCTCAAGATAAGTGAGTTAAGAGTTAAACACTTTTCCTTTAGAGAAATCTCTTTTACTCGATCTCTTGGATTAAATACTTATAGTGTTTATTTTCTTAGCACTCTTTCAATCTTCTTGGGTTGATTTATGAGAAAGTGATTTAACTGATTTTCTGCTCTCATTTTTAAACATGGTCAGTATTTTCTTTTACACTTGTGTCTCTTTGACTTTTATAAGCTTTGTCCTAGAGTACAAAAGGCTAAGTGCTGGGGAATTTGATTGAACCCAAGTTTCCTATATCATTTGGTGACAATTTCATAGTTTCTGTTATACTTTTTGGCTCTTATTATCAGATATTGTGCTTAATTTAGCTTATGAGTGCTTGTTTTGAATTAATGTATTTTGAAGGTAAAATTGTCACAAATAATTAGCAATTGCACTCAGGATAATTGATACTGTAAAATATTATTTTTTATTACAGGAAATTCAAGAAGTAGAGCCAAGAGTGATAAGAACACAAGTCAACAAAGCAAAGTTTGCCGCGATGAAGAAACCAAAAACTCCAAGCAAAACCTTTTGGGTTAATTTCGCCACGGCGTGGATTCCATGTCGCTGCGGCAAAATCAGCAGATTATTGAAGAAATCTTTCGGGAAAAGTTTGCAGCGACGAGCTCATCCTTTTGCTGCGGCGAAGTAGTCGAATCAGCACCAGACCTGAACCATTTTTGGAAAATTCACTAACTATACGCACTTGACTTAGCAACCCGTTTTGGAGAAAACCTAATTTGGGATAAAAGGAGAGTGCCGACCTATCATCTCTCTCTTCTCTCTCCATCATTTTTCCATCATTTTCACTGCCGACTTCCATCATGGGCAGCTTGGATTCTCTCCTAATTGTGAAGCTTCCGGTTTCCATGCATGGAAAGGCATTTTCCCTTCCTCTTGAAGATGTAGCAATGACTGGAGTTCCATGAGCTTAAAAGGGGAGTAGTTAATCTATCTTTTGCTATACGTTATAAATTCCTAGGTTTAGGATTTGTGATTTGTAGTTGAACATACTTGATTATAATTTAATCAACAGTTGGATATTCAATGTGTGGTTTGGATTTGTTTATGTAGAACTTTGACCTTAAATATATGAAGTCTTATATATATCTATTTGTGATCTTGTTGATTCTCTTTTATCTTGTATAGTTGTGTTTGATGTTGAGTTGATTCTAGATTCCTAAGTGACTTGTTGCATGGACTTATTGACCACACACACTAAGAGCGCTTAATAGGATCTTAAGAAATGGAGTCCCAATTAGTTTGCATAGCATGACATATAGGTTAACTTAGGTCCATTCATTTAGGTTCCAATTAAGTGAAACAACCCGAGGTTACACCTTATAATACAATCCTTGGATAATTTTTGATTTGTCCTTTAAGGGTAAGAACTAAGGTCCGAATCACCCTACAAAGAATTGCAAACATGGTTAGTGGGTCCTGAATCTAATATCCAAGAAATAGATAAATCTGCCACATTTCTAGTTCTTAACAAACATAGGAAACCCATACCTTGTTTGCTTTTGAGGGATTCAAGGTAGACTGGACAATTTCTTTTCCAGTGGCCCATCTCATCACAGTGGAAACACTTTCCTTTGGTGTTCTGTGTGGCCTTCTTTTTCGTGGGTTTGGCCTTCACCTTTGTTTAGGCGTTCTTTTTTATTGGACCCTTCTTCTTTTGCTTGCCCTTACCCTTGGGCTTAGAACTGAACAGAAAAGTAAACACGTGAAGGTGAGTGATAGAAGATTATTCGTGAAATTAACGCAAGAATTTGAATATTAAGCAACACCAAATTCACAATGGGAAATCACACAAGAAAATTTACCAAATCATGAGAGAGGGATTTATCTTATCATCAATGCTAACCTAATCATTTTTGTGTTATTGTGTTGTTGGTTCTAGACTATCGTAGGGTGGATTACTCTATCTTAAGTTATAATCACTAAACCCTAATTAATAAAACAAATTTGTAACATCCCACTACCATAGAGTATATACCCGAACATCCAAAGGACATTCAAGTACATATCTTATGACAATGGAATGTTAGAGCAAACATAATCTCTTAAATGGCATCATTAAGAATATACAATACTTAAAAACCTCAACACTTCATTTCATTCATTGACAAAAGTTTACATTTCATTCATTAAAACAAATATTTACAATCCTTATACAAAAGTTCTACATGACAAAGAAATTACAAAATATAAACTATAACTCTTCTGATGTCAACTGACAGACCTTTGAGCTATATCTTAATCCAAAATGTTCCTCTAGACAAATCTTAGGAACTAGGTCTCCTATCTCATACCTAAAAAATCATGTTGTAATTTTTGATGAGTTTTGCGAACTCAATGAGTGAACCATCATTGATGATCTCACTCAAGTCAAATACACAAATATCAGACAACCAACCAATTTTACAAACATTCTTTCATAACATGAATAACCCAATCAATCACATTATCATGGCATATCACTTTATCATCACAATTTCAAAAAGGATTTCATGATCATATATTGCATAATTATAAGTATACAAATCCATATGGATATGAGACTCCAAATTTGTTATTATCTGTTATGTCCGAGCTCCTTTCAGATACAGATACATATACTGGCCCATTGGGCTCAGTCAGATACAGAAATCACGGAGCAAAGCTTTACGTGTAGAAGTATGAGCTTAAAGCTCATTTAGACTAGCTACTCTGACCACAACGCCTTTATCTGAACATGCATTTTATAAAATGCATCAAATAACATAATATGCCATGTATAGCATTCACTTATAATGAACAAACAGAATCTCATATTCATCATACCTCAGTCCGGCATTCAACTTTCATTGAGTATTCAGATATCATTCAGAGTTCAAAAGTAAACAGATATCATTCAAGTTTTAGATGCAAATAGAACACTTCCAATACATTCTGGAATATCAAACTCCTCGGACCATTAAATTCTGAAATTCACAAACAGTTAAATAATTAGAAATTAAACAAAATAAATCAATCCTACGAAGATCATCTACGTTGACTCACAATATGCTCTAATATGCTATTACCTGGATGGTCTGACAATGTCTGGCTAGCGTCCGACTTGAGCATCTAAAATTAGACAATTCACATAGAATTCACATTTCAAAGTCAATCAATCAAATACTTATTCATTTGTGCACATATATACATATGTCATGTTCAATGTATAATCAATGACTATTCTGGGTATATTTCCTTAATTCGCATATTATGATCATTCATACTTCAAAATTCATATATGTCTAATTTGAACTTAGGTTAACACCTCAATAAATTATAATATCATTAATCAATCATTCACCAATGTTATTCTAACATTATAAGATTATATAATATCCAAACTCTCATTCATTCATATAACATCTCCAAAATTTCAGACCTGAACATTTGGTAAACAACAATCTATTCTTAATGTATTCAGATGAAAATGAAATTTGGTGGAGAGAAAGAGCAATGTGTGAGGATTTTGTGGTCCAAATTTTAAGTCAATTAGAGGTTCGGAGGAGAAGTTATGATCAAAAGAGTGAAGAGTGTTTAGCTAGTTTTCTAGCAATTTGGTGAAGGATATACGTATAGGTTTCATGCAACAAATTGGCTAGGGTTCAAACAAAAGTACAGAGAAAGTGCTGGAGCAATTTCAGTGAAGAAATAAAGGAAAGAAACAACAAAACTCATATGCTAGGTGTCAACGTCTAAACTCACCATATGTCTTAAGGCATGTAATATATTTGCCTATTTCTTATGCTGCCATCAGTCACCAATTAATCAGTCCATATGTCTTATTATAATTAGTCCACAAGTCACATAATAATTGGTCCATGTTTCACATACTAATTGATCTAATTTTCATTTAATTACTAGTCCATTTATCACCAATTTAACTATGCCAAATGTCACTCAATTATAGGATAAATCATCCAAATTTTTCATGTATTAATTTATCCTACCACTTGGCATTTGTCCAAGTCCAAGTGTACATTTCAATCCATCAATTTCCCAATCCATAACTTTTAATTCCAAATTTAATAATAGAAATTCGAACATACCAAAATTCAAGACATACCAAATCACAATTCACATTAAGATCACTTCACATTTTTCATACCCTGGAATAAGTCAATTGAGTGCATATGCTATCTTTGTAATGTGTTGAAATATAAATTCATGTATGAATGCTAATGTTATGCATGTATATGCAATACTTAATCTAGGGTTAAACCCTAAGCATGTTTCGAAAAACAGGATGTTACATTCCCCCCTCCCCCCCAGGAAATTTTGTCCTCGAAATTCTTAACTAAATGGTCAAATAGGTAGGGTACTGATTTCTTATGTGCTCCTCCGTTTCCTATATGGCTTCCTCACTCAAATGATTCTCAAAGGACTTTCACCAATGGAATCACTCAGTTCCTCAGTTGTTTATTCTGATAACCAATTATCTTAACTAGTTCTTCAATATAACTCAGATTACTAGAAACTTCAATCTCTTGAGTCGGTATCACATGAGTTGGATATGACCGATATCTCCTAAGCATACTCACATGAAACACATTATATATCTGTGTCATTTCAGAAGGTAAGGCTAACTTATAACTCAATGGCCCAATTCTTTGGATTATCTCATATAGACCAATGTGCCTCGGGCTTAACTTACCTTTCTTACCGAACCTGAGCACACCTCGCCAAGGTGATACTGTTAGAATACTCTATCTCCTACTTGATACTCCATATCTCTTTTGTGTTGATCCATATAACTCTTCTGTCTATCTTCTATTGATTTAATTATACTATAGATCAATTTCACCTTGTCAATGATATCTTGAATCAATTCTGGGCCTTCGATAATTCTTAGACCCTCTTCATCCTAATATAAAGGCGAACGACACTTTCTGTCGTACAATGCCTCATATGGATCCATACTGATACTACTATGATATTTATTTTAATCAAATTCGGACAAAGCCACATATTGATCCTATGCTCCTTGAAACTCCAGAACACAAGCTATGAGCATATCCTCAACATTCTTAATCGTCTTCTCACTCTGACCATCTATCTGAGGATGAAAAGCAATACTGAAGTTCAACTTCGTACTCAATGCTTTCTATAGACTACCCCAAAATCTTAAGGTAAATCTAGGATCCCTATCTGATATAATGGGCACTAGAACTCCATGTAATCTCACCACTTCATTCAACTATCTCCGAGCTAACTAATCTAGTGAGTTATTCTCTCTCACTGGCAAGAAATAAGCCAACTTGGTCATTCTATCAACAATGATCCAATTAGCATCATGTTGCCTCGGAGTCCTCGACAAACCCATAATAAAATCCATTATGATTCTTTCCCATTTCCACTTCGGGACAGGCAATGACTACAACTTTCCAACTGGAGCCTAATGCTTAGCTTTTATTTATTGGCAAGTCAAACACTTAGCCACATATTCAGCCACTTGCTTTATCATCGATGGCCACCAAAAATGTTTCTTTAGTGTGTTATACATCTTGGTCGTACCAGGATGCATAGCATAGGCTGCTACATATGCTTCCACCAAAATCTCTTCCCTCAAATCATCAATATGGGGCACATATAATCTTTGCTTTAACCATAATGTATCATCTCTCAATTCAAATTTAGAATCCATATTCTCTTTTAACTTCTTAATTAACTTTACCAATTCTGGATCTCTGTTCTAAGCCTTTCTGATTCTTTCATGCAACAAATTGGCTAGGGTTCAAGCAAAAGTACAGAGAAAGAGCTGGAGCAATTTTAGTGAAGAAATAGCAAAACTCAGCTGTAGAAACTGGCTATATCATATGCTAGGTGTCAACGTCTAAACTCATCATATGTCTTAATGCATGTAATACTTTTTCCCATTTCCTATCCTGCCATTAGTCACCAATTAATCAGTCCGTATGTCTTATTATAATTAGTCCACATATCACACAATAATTAGTCCATTTGTCACATACTAATTGATCCAATTGTCATTTAATTACTAATCCATTTTTCACCAACTTAACTATGCCAATTGTCACTCAATTATAGGCTAAATCATCCAAATTTTTCATGTATCAATTTATCCTACCACTTAGCATTTGTCCTAGTCCAAGTGTACACTTTAATCCATAACCTTTAATTCTAAATTTACTAATCGAAATCCGAACATACCAAAATTCAAGACATACCAAATCACATTTCACATCATGATCACTTAACATTTTTCATACCCCAGAATAAGTCAATTGAATGCATATGCTATATTTGTAATGTGTTCAAATATAAATTCGTGTATGAATGCTAATGTTATGCATATATATGCAATACTTAATCTAGGGTTAAACCCTAAGCAAGTTCCCAAAAACATGATATTACATAATTAATTCGAGTTACCAAATTTGAAATCTCTAAATTATCTATCAGCTCATAACCTAAACAGTTCTTAAGCTTTTTAATAAACTATTGGGTCTCATATGAGATCTCTCTCTGTACAACTACTGATTTGATTAATTGCATAATCTATTAGATTATTTAACTCTCATTAAACAACCTAATCATTTCACATTTGATTCACTCTCTCAATTTATTATCGAAGTGTGAAGTTACAGCAATCAATCATAACATCCAATCGAAATAACACAGAAACGACTATATTAACATTGAATCAAGTTTAAATCCCTAAAGAAAGGTTAGCACATCATTATCAATCCACAACCCATAAACATAATCATATTCATCTTACACATTCAATGAGGAAAATGACAAAGAAGAATAGAACATCACTTGGATGGGACTGGGGTGAATCAGGAAGGTAGTAGCATTGAAAGTCCTTTCCTTTTCTCTCTCTTGATCTTCTCTCATCTTGAAGCTTTTACCAAAATAATAGAATGTAAGCTCCCTTTTAGGGTTATATTCTTTTCCTTTTATAGTATTTTCTAATTAGGGCAAACTTTGGGATTTTCCCAGGCTCCAAAAGTCTAAAATGTCCCAGAAAAATAAAGTTCGGTAAGTCGATGCATGTTATCTATTAGGCAGGCCACGATCGTGTACTTGACATTTACCTTCTGTCATGATCATGGTGGATGATTCCACGATCGTGGCTCCTTCATCTTGCTTCTATCACGATTGTGACACATTGGCCATGATCTTGCTTCCGTCATAATTGTGACACATTGGATAAGATCGTGGCCTTGAGTTTTACTTCGGGCTTCTTCCAATTCTCCTCCATTCTTCTATAATTGATTTGAAATACTAACAAACACTTTAAGGAACCTTAAATAGACAATTTAATTTCTCTTATCCATTGAACTATCTTGTGTAAGAGTTCTTGCAAATTTTTATTTTGTTTATTAAAATTCATGTTAGTTCTTTCTTTGGTTCTTTCTTTCCATATATAATAAACAAAATAGCTAAGTGTCAACTAAATCAAGTTTCCCACTTCCTAGTTCCTATTGATTTTACTTATTTTAATATAAGTAAAATAAGTAGGGACTAAGTTAATTGTAATTTAGGTTTTAGTTAGATGTTTGGCCTTGGTTGAGAACTCATTTTTTAAATCCATTTTGTTTCTCTTATCCATTGAACTATCTTGTGGAAGAGTTTTTACAAATTCTTGTTTTGTTTATTAGAATTCATGTTAGTTCTTTCTTTCCATATGTAATAAACAAAATAGCTAAGTGTCAACTAAATCAAGTTTCCTACTTTTTTGAATATAAGTAAAATAAGTAAGGACTAAGTTAATTGTAATCTAGCACTTCTATGGCATATTTTATAGGAAATTTTATGATATTTTATTTTGATTCATTGTCTTGTAGGTGATGATTTTGGAGAGATGTCACAAATTTGATAAGATCTTTCTCCTAGTTATATTTTCCTCCTAGTTTTTTTTATGAAAATCATTTGATGAAACAAGAAAATGTCAACCCATGTTGGAAATTATGAAAAGTATATTATTATAATGTTTCTACCCTTAAGATACGACAAACATCCACCTATACCTAGTAAAAATTCAAGAGATATAACAACCAAACCTACTGACCTAAACTTACACAACACGATCCAAATAAATCCCATTTGAAGAATCAAACAAGCAAATATAAACACAAAACTCATTTAATTATTTATAATCAGTACAAACTATGCATAAATACATACACCCACATGATATAAAAAACACAAAAAAGTAAATAAATAAAGTACAAGTCTTTTGATCGAATTTCAACAGACAATGATAGGAAAACGGATCCATAAGCCAGAAAGTCCTAGTGCAGATGCAGCATTTTAAGAATGTGAACACCAAAGGAGAATACCCCTTTCATACATCAACAAAAAATCCATAATATCCCTTTTATACATCAACAAAACTGACGATCATCTAAGTTATTACTAATAAAATTTCTCGTAGAAAAAATAAACCCGAAAGCAACACATAGATGACTAACCTCAACTTAAATGAAGATGATGGATGATGGACGAGAGCAAAGCATAGACGATGGATGGTGAATGATGGAAGAAAGAAGACCGATGACGATAAAGAAGAAAAAGAATAAAAAATGTCGCAGGGGATGGGGAGGCTTCGAATAGGTTTTAGTTAAAACAAAAATGATATCGTTTTCTTTTGATTAAAAACGTTGAAGCCAACGACCCAAACGACGCCGTTTAACTTTAAATTTTACCAATGAAAAGACAGTTATGTCGATAATTTACCTACGAATGTTGCTTCCGTTGGTGTATACCGACATTTACTTTTGCCACCAACCATTACCGCCTATTTTTATGACAGCCTTCACTTTTCCATCGTTATATTGCTTCTGCAAAATTGCGAGCATAATTTCCCTACACCTTTTGCTGACAATTTTTTTTCTATTGCAAAATACCATTTTTTTGACAAGTTTATCGACAGAAAATCAATTTCCGTCGCTAATTACTATAGGATTTTTTCCATTAGTAATTTGTAATTTCTTATAGTGTTGAGAGAGCATCCGTTAGTAATTTGTAATAAAGGTTGGCATTTGTTGTATCTCTTTTGTGTTTATGTTGCCAATAATATTATAATTCTTTAGTAGTTTTTTACAAAAGTGTGAGAGTTAAACATAGTCAGGGATGTGAGGCGTTCGAAAATAAGGTTGTTAGACAACAATCATATAGAATGATTGAATCTTACTTTTATAGACCTAAGTGAGTCGTGTAAAGGAGTGACTTACGATAGAATTTTGGTGCTTAGAAGACCTTTGTAACACCTTCCATAAACCAATATTCTAAAGGGACTTTATGGAAATTCACCCACAATGGATTGTTTCCAGTTTGCTTCTATACATAGTTGCCCTTGTGTGTCATTTATTTAGCAGAATTGGACATCTAAGGATAGACATGCCAAGGTCCATCTTCTAACATTTTTTAAGCACTCTCATCATAATTGAAGTTGAACATAAACAAATCAACTTCATTCACCATCATGTTCACCAAACCTATGTTTCTCCAAGAAGAATTAGCTTGTTTATTAACAACAGGAAATTCCAATCTTTTTTTAAAAAAGATACCTACTAGAGAAGAGCTCCACTTACTAGCTCCAAGTTGAAGCACCTCCAATGGCACCTAGTTGCTAACTCAACTTACCTTAGCTTACTCAAGTTTCTAGAATCTCCTACAATAGAGCTCCATGTTGTCTTTCCCTTCTCAGGTTCCTTTTGAGTCTCTAAAGTACCACTCAAAGGAAAGAATTGATAGGTGTAAATTATACTATGTTTTGCTCTATGTTTTAGTGTGTTTTCAATAATTTATTATATGATTATCAAATGTATAGGCATAGCATTATGTTATTGTTAATGTTTTTATATATTATAAGTGTTTGGTTTAAAGCAGGAATTGGATCTTAACTTTGTGTTTCAAGAGTTGTTTGATGTGTTTGTTAGTGATGGAAACCAAGAAATTGAAAAAGGAAGAAGATGGAGGCTGAATGAAGCAGTGAGAGTCACAATCATGGCAGAAACGAATTTCTAGAAGGACGATTGTGACACTGACAACACTTTCTAGGTGTAACCTTTTTCATATCTTTTATGGTTTAAGGGAATTTTTGGAACCGAATGAAATGGGGAAACCCTAGAAACAACCCTAGGACCTTAAAAACCAATTAAGAATGTGAAATTAAAAAAAATGTAGAAGCCATTTAATAAAGGGGGAGGTCAAGAACAACATAAGCAAATTCCATCTTTCAAGGTCAAGGAGCAAATATAGTTTTATTCTTTTTCCCTTGTTTCTTTTGTTATTATTGATGTGTAATTGGATGTTTAAGATGGTTATCATCTTCATGAAGTTATAAATTTCAAATTAGTGTTTATTCTGAATTTATTTTGTGACTTTCGTCTTTATTTATTCAATACAAAATTCTAGTGTTGTGATAATTGTGCATGCTCATACTTTGACAACAAATCGAGAGATTAAGTCAAAAGTAATTATAATAGGTTGTCAAACGAGAGTTGGGAATTCAATAAGTCATGCAATTATTAATAAGTCATGTAATTATTAAATTAATGATCATTCAAAGAGAGATATAGTGTGAGAACTTGATTATCTAATAGGTATCTTTAGATCTAATTGCAAACGTTAGGAAGATTTATGAACGAGAGGTTGCAAAATTAGGAATTTCGAATTCAATTAGGAACTAATTACATATTGAGAGAGAGTAATCAATCCCTTAGGAAATATAGGATCAAAACATAATTGGATCAATAAGAAAATGAAAGAATAAGTCCTGAGAATTCATCCTTAATCAAACCCTAAATAAATTGTTAGCTCATTATTTACTTGTTTTAGTTTTGTTTTATTATTCTATTTCAATTTATGTTATTTATTTTTGTTAAAATCATTTTCTTTTGACCTTATACAAAGTTAGGTTCAAATTGGTTCTGGCATAATCGTCGCGAGAACGATACCTTTCAGTACTAAAATATATGATCCATATACTTCCGGGTATTAAGAGTTTTATTCAATGTAAAACTTGCTTAACAAATTTTTTTTTGCTAGGGATTTTATCATTAGGAAGATTTTGAATTCCTTTGATTTAAGGAATTGTTACTCTTTTTGTGTGATTGAGGTACCCAATTCCAAGAAAAAAAAAAGAAAAAAAAAGAAAGTTTAGGCATAAAGTAGAAGACACATTAATCTAAACATTACAAGTTAAGAATGAGGAATATAAAGAATTAATGTCAAGAAGAGATAGAAAGGACGATGGTGGACGAAATTCATCACAGAGAGTAAAGGAACCTTATGGATTTCATAAGGCTAAGGTTTAATGCCTATCATTAAGGAATTATGCGATCATTATTACAAACGACGCATAATTTGTTTGAAGAGATAGCAAACAATAGTTGTCTTTGGACATCGAAATGAAGTAGATAACATTCAACCTTCTAGGATCT
>JAOQMR010036502.1:0-25438 GCA_027563865.1 Erythroxylum pelleterianum | reverse complement strand
ATGTTCACAAAACCCTCACTTAGTCTAGGTTTCACCAAAATGCACAAAATCAGTCAATAGTCAACAGTTCATATCTCCCAATACACAGATCGAAAAATTGTAAAATCAGTGGAAATGGAAGGCTAACTTGATAGGTTTCAACTTTCATTAAGACCACTTTCACCAATTCCTTCTACATTAATTTAGAAAGATCATCAAAACAATTAGGTCATTGGTTCGGTTACTGTTCACACAGACCTCAATAGTAACTTTCCAAGCTAAAATTCAACCTCTTAAGGCTACAATTAGACAATACCTATTTCACACGAAAATGTAGCCAACAAACGAATGTTTCATTTGGCACAAACCTCACCTCATTTGCATAACCACACAATTAATTATGATCAAATCAGTGTACTAGGTCAAACTCACTTTTTCAGCTTTACTACTCAAATACACTTCCTATCATGCCAATTCCCATTTTACTACCATAAGCATCCCAATTGGACACAAAATCAGTCCCTACATCATTCCTACATTCACTATGAATAACCACCTCAATTTGTCAGCACTTACCTTTTAAATTTCATGCAAGATTAGTCATCAAGAATTAATTCAAAATCAAGCTAAAACACTTCACTTATACTTCTTCATCATGTCATACTCAAACATCACCTTACACCCAACAATTCCACCTATAATTTTTATCAAATTAATGCATCAATAAACACAATAAAATCACCATAACTCCCATTGAATGCATCTAACAACCATGATTCATTAAATACATAATTAAAACTTAAAACAAAACTTACCTCCTTAAAGCTTTCAAATCTTCAATTCTTTAATACAACACCAACTTCCCACTTTCTCTACTTTCTAAACCTCACACAAGGAGTTCATCCTCATGAAAAGAAGGTAGTTTGATTGCATGCAAAGGTTGGACAACACTTAGCCAAGCCAAAGAAAAGGAAGAGAAAAATCGATGGAGATGGAGAGGAAATGAAGGTTTCGGTTGATAAGGACTAAAATGAGCAAGTAAAGTCATCTTTTCATTCTTGTATTTAGGTATAACCGAGAGAGGGAACAATTGAGCATAAGACAAAAGCATTTAATCAATAGGACAAGTGGCATTAATTTTAAGAAAGTGACAAAATAGGTAAAATACAAATTATGGATAGGATTTAGAAACCCTAATGAAATCGGACCCATTCTAGGCTAATGGCCCTAATTTCAATCTCAAAATAATATACCCAATATTACAGTGCCATTGGATAGCAAATTTTGCTACCGAAAATCGACCGGTTCGCCACTTGGCGATTTTCCCGGTCCGAGAATTTTCTCCGAAAAATTTCATAAAAATTCCTAAAAATATCTTAAAATATAAAACCCACAATGGTTCACTCAGAATAATTTTTCAAACACAATAACTACGTTAATCACAATAAAATTGCATTAGGCACAAAAATCGGGAATGTTATGTACGCATGTACAGGTATTTCATGTGCACAAATTTCTCTATTTACCAATACTAGTATGCATAAACAGTCCTAATGAATCCCAATCCATCTCATCCTATGCCAAATTACTATTCTACCCTTCCAGTAGGGGGTGGGATGTTACAAAAATAATATAATCATTTAGAGATTAATTAAAGAAATTAATAAGTGTAAAACACATTTATTAAGAATCCTACAATTTTAGTTTTTTAAGGCACATATATTAGCTTAGATATTTATGAGATATTATAAACATTAAACAATGTTTAATAGTTTATCTCTTTTTTTTTCTAGTATGGATCTTTTATAAAACATTATTTAGCTTATTTTTACTTTGCTTGGGTTTAACATATTGGATTAATCTTTGATGAATTTTATATGCATACTTTTATGAATAATTTGTATTTGTTTTCGCCAATTATTTTTATAATTTTTTGTCATATATATTGATATGAGAACCGAACCTGAAAATAGGTTAACCGATCCTATAGGTTCTTTAGATTCAGGTTCAGGTTCAGGTTCGTGAAATTGCCGAACCTGACATTCAGGTTCAGGTTCAGGTTATTTACGAACGGGTCAAGTTACCCTACCATGAACACCCCTAGTGAAAGTTATGTCAATTTTCCAGAAACAAGTACAATGTGATGGAGGGAAAAATCATGTTTGATTTTTTTGGCCATGACTTCTCTGTTCGACCTCCAAATGACTTGATTTTTGAAGCAATAGTTACCTAATACATTCCTCTGTCTCTCCATAAGAATTCATAGCTTTTGGGATTGATTAGAATGCTTAAGATGATCGTACCCTGTTATTGCTTAAGACGATGGCGACCCCGCTATTGCTTAAGACAATCGCAACTTTGAAGGTTGGAGGCTGACGAACCAATAGGTTTCTAACACATTATTCTATCTTTCCATAAAATTGGTAGCATTCTGAATTGATCTGAAAAAAAGGTAGGTTCAATCAAAATAAGGGTGTGAGTCGAAGAAATGAGTTTGCTCATGTCTTATGGCTCTGAATGTTGGGCTCCAAAAGTGGGGCTCAACAAAAATGAATTTTGAAGGTTCAAATATTGGACAATACTTCCAATTAGAACTATGTCTATAACATCCCATTACCTGCAGAGAGGCTAAAATAGTAAATATGACAGATTATTGAGAAAGTAGAAATGCATTCATATTCATGCAAAATATGCCATACCTATACACGTGAATATAGACAATTTTGCACATGAAAATAATTATACATGCGTTCACTGACCATTTCTGGGTATAATTGATTGTTTGAATGTGAACATGATTTTGATATGTGATTTTATGGAGTATTGTGATTTTTATATTTTGAAAACTGATTTTTGAAAAGTGTATTGAGTGATGTAGAATTTTGAAAAATTTTAGGAGAATTTTTGAAATTGTTGAAAATTACAGGACTAAGAAAAATGCCAATTGGCAAGTAAATTGGTGAATGAAAATAAAAATAAGAATAAATGATGATGAAGAAATTTGGGAGTCAACTTCAAAATTTTTGAGATAATGATTTTTGAAAATTAAGAGACAAATTGGAGAAAACAATAGAGAAGATTGAATTAGTTAATTGATAACTAGTCTAAAACCACAGAAGTTAGATAAGTGACAAGTGTCACTTACTTAAGTTATCACACGAGTGTGTTGGTCTTATACTATACACTTTCATTTGAAAGACCAAGCACTGTATACTTGTCTTCAATTTCTTCGTAGCCTTCTTTCCCATGTTTCTTTCATTTACATAGAGTTTTTCATCAAACATCCACCAAGATTAAGTTTTTCTTTCCTTTAGCTTCTACCACTCCCGCTTTGTTATCTATTTCTTTTGCCTCAAGAAAACCTTATCCAAACTATCTGTAAGATGAAGTATATGGTTGCATAAGGATTAGAGCTTCTTAATATTTGAAGATTTTGGAGTTTTAACAAGTAAGTATCGTGGTAATCCTTACAAGAAGTAAGAATATGAGATAAATTTGATGATGTATTTGTCATTTCATGATCATGAAAATAATAGCCATCTTCATGAACATTGTAAAAATAAGATGAAAAATCTGGATATAATGTTGTTTCATATTTGATGATTATTCTGTGACAGATAGCGTAGAAATGATTTTGAGTTAGAAAGAACCATAAAAATATGCATGACAAGAGTACAAAAATATGGAAAGTTGATAGTGAAACATATGCTATATTTTCCTTTACACTGTGTATATAGGTATATACGTGAGTTTTGAGAGTTATTAGAGATGAAAAAAATAAAAATGAATTTAGAGTTAAGGAATAGGTATATGGTGGTGTCTTTGAAAAGCAGACGGAAACAAAAAGCAGACGGATAGAAAACAGACGAAAGCTATTCGAAAAGCAGACGGAAGCAAAGTAGAAAAGCAGACGGGAGCTAATGAAAAAGCAGACGAAAGAAAGAAGACGAAAGCATCAGTCTGAGACAGTTACAACACTCAACTGTATAACCGTTTCTTTAAAGAATCAAGAAGCAGTTATCAAAAAGCAGTTGAAGACGAAGGCTATAAATATGAGTCGAAGATGAAGACTGCAAGCGCTGCTGAAAAAAGTTACACACAAGAGATATACAATTTACGAAAGTTAGAAACTCTTGAGAGAGATTACTGTGCAAAAAAGCTAGAGCGATATTTTCTATAGCAAGCTCGAAACACTTTTTAGTTTGAAAGTGATACAGATAGCCTGAAGAGGCTAAGTGTGAAAGAATAATGATTCTAAAGAGACCTGAAGAGGCTCAGAGAAAAAGAATACTTGTAAAGTTTTTGAGAGATAGTGAAATCTCAGAAAGTCATCTGAGGACTGGACGTAGCCCACAGTTTGGGGTGAACCAGTATTAAAATTACTATGTCGAAATCTCTCAACCCTCTCTCTCTCTCTCTCTCTCTCTTAATCGTGATTTTTGATATTACTGTTTTACGCAAGTTATAGAAAAACTTTTACAAATGTGATTTACAGTAGTTCTTTTGAAACAAACAAGTTTTGTTTTAAATAAAAGAATTTTTCAAAAAGGGGTTAACGAAAAGTTTACCACAATTCAACCCCCCCTTCTTGTGCATTTATCTATCATTACTAAGTATTGTATTAACGTGTGATTCACTTCAATTGGTATCAGAGCTCGGTGTCCAAGGATCACTTTAACAAAGTGTGGATTAAAGATTATGGCAGAATCACATACATACATAGCAAAAGGTGCCTCAGTCACTAGACCTCCGGCCTTCAACGGAGAAGACTACCATTATTGGATAGATAGGATGCGATTGTTCATCAAATATTAATTCATTCATCGCGACAAATGATGGATACCCGGACCAAAAATGGCAAATTCCTCTACTATTCTGACCCGGCCCGCCTCGTTCCTTTAAATAATTGCCGAATTAGGTCATTTGAGAGCTCGGCACACCATCTCAACACAGATACCCAGCATCTTCTTCGTCTTCTCCACCAAACACTGCCACCGTTCTTCATCACCTTACAACACACACTCAGCCATATATCACCACCCATATACACCACTGAACACTCAAACACCTTCATATAGACACCATTTGGGTACCGCCAGTGACTATTCCGCATTCACCATCTTCACCGATCGTCATCAACATCTCACCATTCTTCACCACCGTCACTGGAGCTATGTCTGACACAGGAGTTACACCAGCAGTGATGGATATCACCGGAGTCATGCGTGGCTAGGTCTTCCCGTTCCTCTTGGAGATGTAGCAAGGCTTGAGTTCACCGAGAGCTTCAAAGGGGAGTTTTTTAATTATTGTCTGAAAGTTTAATTTTATTATTGTAAGGTTGTGGTCGCAGATTACAATAGTATGATTAGATTAGCATGATTAGGGTTTAATCATGTGTTGAACAATATTTTGTGATTTGGATATGGATTGTGTAGAATTTTTGTGCTTAATATATGAGGTCTCATATATGTCATTAGTGATTGCTTAAGTCAATTTGTATCTACCTGGTTGTGTTTGGTATAATTGATTGAGTATGAACTTGTGACCAATTGCATGAACATGTTCAATTTTGCACACTAAGGTTTTTAACAAGGCTTTAATTAAATGGTCGTTTGATTAATTTCTTGGACTTAAGGGGTCCCTTAAGGTTGATTTTTCGAAACTTAGTGGAATTATCTCTGGAAATTATTTTGAACTGTGATAGCCGAGCGCATTTTCAAGAGGACTTTTATCAATTTGATTTCAATCTTAGTTTTTACCAATTGCAAAGTTTCCCAAAATCCAAAAAGATTCTTTTATACTTTTCTTTTCTTAATTTTGATCAACCAATCAAAACCTCGCTTTTAATTGCTTTAATTGCATAATTCGACTTAGGCTAGTTTTTAGATCAATTTCCATCAGTTCCAACGAGAGATACGACCCGAGGTTCAGCTTGCTGCAATCTTGGAATTTAATTATTTTGACCAGTTTCTAAGGTCGATTTCCTAATCGAACGATATAATCGAGAATGGACCATACACACCCGTAGACGAAGACGGAAATCTTATTCCAAGAGTCAGATGGACGGCAGATCAAAAGGCGAGATTTCAACTGAATTCTAAAGCGAAGTTTTTCTTGAGTTGTGCCTTAAGCAGGAGTGAATATGATAAAGTCCACGGATGCGATACTACGAAGGAGATATGGGACACATTATCCATTGCACACAAAGGTACAAGCCAAGTGAACGAATTCAAGATAAGCATTCTTGTGCATCAGTACGAGCTGTTCAAGATGAAGGATGAAGAGTCCATTGATCAAATGTTTGGAAGATTTCAAACAATCATTAATAGATTGAAAGCTCTCGGAAGATTGTACGATAATTAAGATCACGTTCGGAAGATTCTGAGAAGTCTACCAAAGAGGTGGAGACCGAAGGTGACTGTTGTACAAGAGGCCAAGGATTTAAGCGTGCTGAAGCTTGATGAATTCTCTGGATCGCTAAAGATACATGAAGTTAAGCTCGATGCTGAAGACAAGCCCATATGGGACAATTCGATAGCACTGAAAGCCGAAAAAAAGAATCACAAGACTCAAAATAATACAAAGAGGAATTCATCAAAAGCCTTGAAGATTAAAGAATCAAAGAATGATGATTCCAGCGAGACAGAACCTGAGTCGAGTGAAGAGGAGATGAGCTATCTTTTATCTCGAGGAAGATAAGACGAATGTGGAAGAAGAAGTCTAAAGGGAACTCAACCTTCAGGAAGAACGACAAAGATGATGGAAAGATCGAGAAGACATCCATCACATGCTACGAGTGCAACAAGCCGGGACATTACAAGTCCGAGTGTTCGACGTTGAAAAGAAAACCAAAGAAGGGTAGAGACTGCAAGAAAAGCATGATGGCAACTTGGGAGGATCTGGATTCATCTGAATCAGATACGAACTCGGAGACATCAGAACATACGAATATATGTTTGGTAGCTGAAGAAGGAAGTGATGAGGAGGTAACCTCAAACTATAATGATTTGCAAGATGCATACTCAGAATTATTGGAGGATTCCCATGCTATTCTGAAACAGTACAAACTGTTAAAGAAAAAGTATGTGGAAAACCTGAAACATACACAAGAGATAGAGAGTGAAAACATAAGCTTGAAAAAAACAGGTAGAGGAAATGAAGAAAAATAGAGTCATAGATAGATCTGAAGAGATCAAACAGCTGAAACTTAAGATTAACAGTCTCTCAGCTGACGTAGCTACTTTCACTGAAAGTACTAGAAAGATGAATGATATGCTAGGGAAATGTAGACATCCTAGTGATAAAACCGGATTAGGGTTTACTAGGAATAAGTATCAACATAAAGGAAAGTCATCTTTTTAGAAAAACAAGAAGAAAAGTTTTCAGTCACATTTTCATCAACAGTCTCATCAAATGCATTATTATCATTTTATGCATCATACTAACCCAAAAGGTCCCAATAGAGTTTGGGTACCTAAGAATAAAATAATATCTCCTACAGACATCCTTCCTTGGAAGAAGCAGCAAACACCATCGGTATTTGGACAGTGGTTGCTCGAGTCACATGACGGGAAGAAGGTCTATGTTCCTAGATCTTCAATATAAGAGGGGAGGATCGGTAACTTTTGGAGACAACCAGCAGGACAAGATAATCGGAGTCGGTAAGATTAGTAAGGATTCCTATGCATGCATTGAAAATGTTCTGCTCGTTGATGGTATAAAGCACAATTTGATAAGTATTAGTCAATTGTGTGATTTTGGTTTTGAAGTCATATTCAATCAAAATCTTTGTGAAGTCAGAAACAAAGACGGGCCTATATTCTTCTCTGCCAAAAGACGAAACAATCTTTACAATATTGATTTAGAAGATTTTCAAACACAAAATATTTCATGTTTTTTATCAACTGAGGAAGAAAGACTGATCTGGCATAAAAACTAGGTCATGTCAGCTTTAAACATATTTCAAAGTTGTTGAAGCATGATTTGGTAAAAGGTTATGCATGAGTTTTGAGAATTTAATGAAAAATGAGTTTGAAATGAGTATGATAGCAGAGTTAAAGTTCTTTCTTGGGCTACAAGTAAAGCAAACTGAAGATAAAATCTTTATCCATAAACAAAAATATGTGAAGGAATTGTTGTCAAAATTTGATATGCAAAAGGTGAAAACTATGTCAACTCCGATGCATCCTTCAAACCTGTTGTCGAAAAACAAAAGTGGTAAGAAGGTGGATCAAACCCTGTATAGGGGGATGATTGGTTCTTTGCTTTATCTTATAGCAAGCAGACCGGACATATTGTTCAGCGTATGCTTGTGTGCAAGGTTTCAGGCCGATCCTAGAGAGTCTCATTTTATCGCTGTTAAAAGAATTATGAGATATCTCGCAGGTACTACTGATCTTTTCTTAATGTATGAGAAAGATAAAGATTTCAGGTTGACTGGATATTGTGATGCGGACCATGCCAGTGATAGAATCGACAAGAAGAGCTCGAGTGGAGGATGTCATTTTCTTGGACCAAATCTAGTCTCATGGTCAAGCAAGAGACAAAACTCAATCGCGTTATCAACTGCTGAAACCGAGTACATGTCTGCCGCAAGCTGCTGTTCACAAATATTATGGATCAAATATCAACTGCAGGACTACTCAATAAAAGAAGAGGAGATTCCAATATATTGCGACAACACCAGCACCATCAGTCTGTCAAAGAATCTAATACAACATTCAATAGTGAAGCATATCGAAGTCAGACATCATTTCTTGAGGGACTACGTTCAACGAAGGATCGTGAGTCTTCAGTTCGTAGAGATGAGGTTTTAGTGGGTAGATATTTTCACTAAACCTTTAAGTGAAGAACGATTTAAGGAAATCAGACGGAACCTCAACATGGTGATGATAAGTGATCAACCATCTGATGAGTAAAAGTTAACAGCGTTAGTAACAGTAAGTTACAACTGGTAACTTCTTTCACAAGGGTGTTTTGGACGGAAAAGCTGTCATAATATTGAGAACCACACCTATTCTAGAACACTCTTGGCATTCTCTAAACACCGATCGTTCGAGTACTCTTACCCAAAACTCCTCATCTCTCAAGTTTTCTCAAACTCTCTGCAACCTACCTTTACTCTTTCACAAAACAAAGTTGTGCATACAGTAACCTACCCACAGAAGAAGAAATGGAAATGTTCTATGGAAGACATGTTAACTTTGAATCATTGAGGCAAGGCGACATGGATATAGAACCAGAGATAAACGCAGCCGGGTGGATGAAGTTCTTCCAGGTTCGAGAAGTCGTATATCAGAATGAAGTATAGGATTTTTGGAAAAATGTGAAGCTTGCAGACAACACAATTGTCTCCACAGTAGATAGACTTTCTATCACTATCACAACAGAGTTAATTAAGAAAGTGACGGAGTGTCCATCGGTGGGAGAAAAGCTTACGAGCAAGGCCAGATGGATGTCAAAGCTCAATGTTAATGAAGAAGAAGTCAATCGACAATTTTATGGAGAGAATGATCCATCAGAGAGAAAGACTTCGAGTCTGGTAGTAAAAGCTAGGGTTCTACATGCAATCTTGTTTAATTGCGTGTTACCTAGAGCTGGTTCAAGACATTTGGTGACAAAACTGGATGAGCAATGCATATTCTCCCTCTTGAACCATGAGCCTATAGATCTACCATATCTGATTTTTCAGTATATGGTGAAGGCAATGAAGGATACAGACAGTTATCCTTATGGAATGCTTCTGACGAGGATTTTCAGAGAGTCTGGAATCCTTCTGGACAGAGGAAACAAGATTAAAATGCTTGTTAGGAGTGTTATCGACTCCACAACTATTGCAAGAATGGGATTAAGGAATCTGGACAAAGCTGAAGCAGAGTCTCAGAAGAAAGCAAGAACTGAGCCGGAGCATACGAAGCAGAAATCTCCTTCAAAGAGTTCTCAATCCCAAACTAGTGCAAACATGCCCATGGCTGGAAGGAGGAAATCGTCAGAAGAAGCCATGAGAGAAAAGAATACCTCTCAAAAAGAAGGTGACAGGGTGCGAGTTATAAAAAAAGGCGGTCTAAAACAAAAAGGGGAGACACTTCTGAGTGAAATCTCAAAACAAACAAGAAGGTCACCTAGAGTTCGGACCGTGCGACAGCAAGAGGAAAAGCAATTCAGAGAGTTGAATCAGGAAGAAAACTCTGAGTTGCGAGCCCCTAAAGCTACGAGATCTTTAGTCTCAATCATACAAGAAGATTCAACCAAACAGGCTAAAGAGCTTGAAAGAAAAAGGAAATTGGAGCTTGAGAAGAAGAAGCAACAATCTCAAAAGACTCCAAGACTAATTGAAGCTCAACAGAAGGAGAAAGTTAATCAGAAGAAAACTACTCCTACTACTGAGAAGGTTGGTCAGAAGGAAATTACTCCTATTGCTGACAATGTCAGTCAAGAGAAAATTACTTCTACTACTCAGGAATTGAGTCTGGTGAATGTTACTCCTATTTTGGAGGAAGTTAGTCAAGAGATGACTACACCCACTATTATTCAAACGGAGGAGCCAGCAGAACGCAGTGAAGAACAGGATAACTCTCTTCAACCACTGAGGAAAGAAGACTTGGAGATCAGAATAACTGAAGAGATTCAACCTGTGAAAAAGAAGAAGACTAATTCAATAATCATCAAAGATGTACCGAAAAAAGTTATGAAGGTACATTTCTGACCTATTCCTGTGAATAGCTGTACAACGCATCTATTAAGTGAGGATGAGAAGAGTTTCTATGAGCATTTGAAAATCATAGGAAAGAAACCATACCCAACACAGATGACGAACCAACCGCACACAATTTTCCCAATCACAGAGGATACCGTGATAAAGGTTGTGCCTGATATCCAACCAAGGCGTCCAATAGAGCGAAATAATGATAAGGGAAAATTAAAGTAATACCCAGAACCTGTCATTGATGATCTAACAGAAGAGGAAATAGCAGAAGAAGTGCGCCTTATAGATGAAGCGTGCTATGAAGCAGGGTATGTAGAGAAGAAGGTGACGGGAAAAGTTATTTCCTTTCACATTTCAAAAGACCCAGGAACAAGTGGTATTCGATCAACTTTATATGATCCAGTGCGTGGAGAACTTATAGAAGGTCAGTTCAATTCAATAATGGTTAGAGACATGATGTGCTTAATTGAGCCCATTATGAAGGCTATTCTACGTCAAAGGCCATTGTGGCAAATATCTTCAGTAGAAGAAATTTTACCCTTTCTTGGACGACCAGCTCCAGGCCTACCAGTTTCTGATGACTTAGATCTTCCTGAACCCTACCTACCTGTTCAACCTCCAACCCTACAGATCATTGAAGCTAGTGTTCCATCTTCAGACGCATATAATACAATAATTGCTTTTGAAGAAGAACGACCACAAGTAGATGATCGACTAATAGCTGCACCTGACTTACAAGCACAAGTAGCTCAGCTTTGCAAAGAAGTCAAGAAGATTAAAAAGATGATGAAGAAGCTTATGCAGCATTTTCAGTTATGATCATTTTTGATTAATAACAAATAGGGGGAGAAAAAGAGAAGAGGAAAGAAGAAAAAGAAAACAGGGGGAGAAGTGAAAAGAAAGAAAAGACAGGGACAGGGAGAAAAAAATTCAAGGAAGAATACAAGATTGAAGAAAACTTTGAAGTTCCAGTTCTGCAGTTCTTATCTTTGTATTTTTTGGCTATAATCTGTAAAGCTTTTCATCTTTCTAATAAAGATATTTGTTATCATCAAAAAGGGGGAGAATATTAAGTCCAAATGACTTTACGATTAATAATTTTGATGATAAACAAAAAGCAGACGAATGAAAAGCAGACGAAAGCCAAATACAAAGTAAGACGAAAGTTATTTGAAAAGCAGACAGAAGCCAAGTAGAAAAGCAGACGAAAGCAAAAGCAAAAAAGCAGACGGAAACAAAAAGCAGACAGATAGAAAACAGACAAAATTTATTCGAAAAGCAGACGGAAGCAAAGTAGAAAAGCAAATGGAAGCTAATGAAAAAGCAGACGAATGAAAAGCAGACGAAAGAAAGCAGACGGAAGCATCAGTCTGAGATAGTTAGAACACTCAACTGTATAACCATTTCTTTAAAGAATTAAGAAGAAGTTGAAAACGAAGGCTATAAATATGAGTCGAAGATGAAGACTGCAAGCGCTGCTGAAAAAAGTTACACACAAGAGATATATAATTTACGAAAGTTAGAAACTCTTGAGAGAGATTACTGTGCAAAAAAGCTAGAGCGATATTTTTTGTAGCAAGCTCGAAACACTTTTTAGTTTGAAAGTGATACAGATAGCCTGAAGAGGCTAAGTGTGAAAGAATACTGATTCTAAAGAGACCTGAAAAGGCTCAGAGAAAAAGAATACTTGTAAAGTTTTTGAGAGATAGTGCAATCTCAGAAAGTCATCTGAGGACTAGACGTAGCCCACCGTTTGGGGTGAACCAGAATAAAAATTACTGTATCGAAATCTCTCAACCCTCTCTCTCTCTCTCTCTTAATCATGATTTTTGATATTACTGTTTTACTCAAGTTATAGAAAAACTTTTACAAACGTGATTTACAGTAGTTCTTTTGAAACGAACAAGTTTTGTTTTAAACAAAAGAATTTTTCAAAAAGGGGTTAACGAAAAGTTTACCACAATTCAACCCCCCCTTCTTGTGCATCTATCTATCATTACTAAGTATTGTATTAACGTGTGATTCACTTCAAATAGATGTTTTAAATGATAGTTAGGAAAGAAAATGGCGAATTTACTGAAAATTAAGATGCAGAAAAATAAAAAAGCACAGAAGTTGAATGAACATGCGTATATTGAATTTTCTGTTTTGGTGTTTTTGATAGATTATGGTTTGTTGTGAATAAATTGAGTTGAATGGGAGTTGAATTGAAAAGGTAGGATAAAATGAAGGTGTTATTACAGATGAAGAATGTAGAAAAATGAAAGAGTAGAATGGAACTGAATGAGTGCATCAGAAAATGTGAAACACAGAACATGAAGAAGATGCATGACTGATATTTGGTTTTTGATGATTTTGAGGATTTTGAGTAAACTTGTATATTTATTTGTACTGTGAATGTGTTGTGAATGAGTTGAATGGAAATTAGAGAGAATTTGAGAGAAGATAAGTTAGAGAAGTTGGTTTAGAATAAAAGAAAGAAAAGAGAAAACTGGTAAAAATGTGATCTGAAACTTCCATGATTGAACTATATTGATCTAGGAAGATTTTGACAAAATTGTCTTCATGAAAGTTTTATATCATTCTTTTAGCCTTTTAATGTTATAAATTTTGAAATTTTTTGGATTTATAAATTGAAAGTTATACGGGTTCCAAGTGAGGGTGTGTGACTCGAAAGTCGCGATTGTGCTTAAGCGCGATAACAACTGACTATTATCCACTCGCGATCGCGATCCTGCTATTTTTCACGGAATGTCGCAATCGCGACTCTCTCTTTTTTTTCTTCTCTCACGCCTGTGACTCCTTACCCTCACACCTGTGATTTTTCCTCCCTCACACCCATGATTTTCTCCCTCATGCCCGTGAGTGTCGATGGTTGGACCAGTTGTGATTTTTAATTGTCACATCATGACACTGTGCTCTCTAATAGTCCAACCTTTTTTGTTTGTATCTGTCACGCCTGTGACTCCTCCTCCTCACACCTGTGATTCCCTCACATCCATGACTTCTCTCTCTCATGCCCGTTTAATTGTCACATCGTGACACTGTGCTCTCTAATAGTCCAGTGCACCAGAAAGCATTTTGCAAACTAAATAGTCTCGCTTCTTTTGACCATAACTTCTTCTCTAGACCTCTAAATGACTTGATTCTTGAATCAATAGGTTCCTAACACATTATTCTATCTCTTTATAAAAATTGGCAGCATTATAAATTTATTTGAAAAAGATTGATTGAATGAAAGTGAGGGAATCTGTTGGAATAGTATGAACTGGTATGATTTCACTGAACATGCTTGGGTATTTCAGTTATATCTTGACCTGTAGATTTTTAAATGAGATGATTTTTATTTTGGAGTAAACGAGAGACATAGGGATACAAATTATCTGAAGAAATCGAATTTTAATTCAATCTCTAAGACTTTCAATTTTTGGATGGAAATTGAGTATAATGTACTGTTTCAGATTGAGAATAGTCCGAAAATAATTGGGTAACAACATTCAAAATACTAAACCAAATTGAATTGATTTTGATGTCATTAAAAACTTAAGAGATAGGATAACAATTTTCTAGAAGAGAGTATGACCAAATTACTTCATTTGAATTGTCTAAATGATCAAAAATTGTAGACCTGAAAGTCAATTTTGGGAAAAATCTGAAATGATTCATTGGGTTATTAAAGTAGATTCAAAGCATTTATTTGAGGTATAAACCCTACGTAAAAATGATATATACTTAAGAGAGTTTTGATATTGGATTAATTTTGTGGCAGGAATGATGGAAAAAATACTCGGCATTGCCATGAGCATGCATTGCGCATATTTCATTTACATACATGTTCATTAATAAACATTTATAATTATGCAAATTTGTGATATGTTTATGTTATTTGATATAAAGGAGCAATTGGAATGTCACGTTGCCAGAACTTCTAGGAATTAGCTTCGGGAGCGACTTGTAAGTAACTTAGACAGTCTTACTCAATTAATTGTTTGTTTTATATTATGTTTGAATTATTGAATGAATGTGATTTGATTGTGTTGACTCCGGACAATGAAGGTTCGATGATTGTGATATGTAAATGAGATATTGAAGTGCTACTTGTACATGAATGTGACAAACTAAATGTTCATGACATGACTGATTATGAGAGATGCATTGCATACATGAATGCATGATCAGATAATGAGAGTTGTGATAAGTAGCCACTGAAAATGAGCTTAAAGCTCCTAATGTGATTAAGAGCCAATGGCTCATTGTGTAAAATGAGCCCTATATCTCCAATGGATAAGGGACAGTAAAAATGAGCCCGGTATCCACAATAAATACGAAATAGTTTAAACAATCGGTCGAAAAGAGTCACTTGAGCATTTCATATGCATTTTATTAAGTATGTTTGATTGATTGAAATGCAAATTTGTCTACTCTTTAGTGAGAATGTGATATGTGATCAATTATGCAAAATGGTGAAATATATGTTATATGTATTGATGTGATGCATGAATTGAGTGAACTATCGTTGATGGTTACCTCATTGAGTTTGTAAAACTCACCAAAATTGAAATGTTGACTTTTTAGGACCGAAGGATGACTTTAACTACTGAGAGACACTTTTACTTTTGGGAACAAGAAGGAATGACTCAAAGGTCGGTTAGCTGGATATGGACAGATTAGAGAGATTTTGTGTATTTTTCTCTTTCATGTAGCACATTTTTATATTAGGTTATGATGTTATGTTAGTATGGATGTTGAAAGATACAATGTAGACATTCGGTGTTTATGAAATGAAAAGAGAAAATTTGGTTTTAAAATATTGTGTTTTCCTTATGAGTTCTTTTAAGAGAATAAAGATAGATGATGCCATGTTAACCGAATGTTATGATTGAACGTAGCACGCCATTATCATATGTTATGTACTGGAATGTTCGTAGGGTATTCCGGTATATACCCTAGGGTAACAGGGCGCTACAATGGCTTTATTGATACATTTGATATATAGTTAGAAGGTTATGAGATGTTTAAAGATTCATTTCTTTGAATTATTCAAAGAGTTTTTTAGAGATGATTATGAATTTATCATGTCTAGAAAAAGGTTAATGAAAGTATAGTTATACTATTTAGTGGGAGTATGTAAAGACATGCTACTTATAGAGATAATTAACATTTTCAATTGATGAAGATATGGTAGTCTAAAAGTAACTCTTATTAGAGATGAAAAGGTAACCACCTAATTTTTAGGAATTTGATCTATGGAGATAGATATGAAAGTTATTTACCTATTCTAAGCTATGTATGTTGATAATTTACAAAATATTTGTTGTATTTAAGATATCTAATACTAATGTAGTATTAAAGATATCTATTATTCTATAAATGAGTTGATAATTGAGTTCAAGGTCTCATCAAAGATCCAAGTATGTGTTTATGCAATTTCTTTTAATTATGATGATAATTGAGATGAAAATTGAAAATTTTAAGCAATTTCTAATTATAGAAAATCTTGAAAAATTCTTTCATTAAACTACTATCATAGTAGTACTATGGTCATCATTTGGAGATATAGTATGACATACTTAAGCAATTGACTTAGTACAAGTAGGAGAATATTGGTTTATGCCCAAAAGTTAATTGGATGGTTGTAGTTATAATGACATAATTATTTAAAGATATTATTTATCTTATACATATTCAGATGTATATGATAAATTCCATGAGACAAGTATACATTGTAAATAAAATTATGAAGAGATCGTAATTATGAGATTTATATCACATTTACATTATTATCCATAAATTGTTCTTAATTATTGTCTTATTAAGATGGGACCTTAATAGAGTATAAAAATACTAGCACACATTATATTTATTCTTTATCAAGGAAATAATTAATCTCGTATATTAAAGGATGGAGATATTTAAACAAACTTGTGAGTATTTTTTAAGGAACAAGTTCACTAAATTATCCCTATATGGAATTCTATTTGAAACATCACTTGAACATAGTAATTCTCATTATGAAAATTCTTATTATGGCAATTGTATAAATGCTCTCTTTATTTATGACCTCTAAAGTATCTCATATAGGAATTATTATGTTTCAACACTACTTATGACTTATTTTAGTCAAGGGTAGCTCAATCGGTATACATTGGACATAGTATAAACTATATAGAGTTAGTTGAGTGATTAATATATGAATCATCATCCTAAAGTAATTAGAAAGAGTATTTTATTGCTCTTGATTAGTTTTGATTTGAAAATTTTTTGATCAAGCTTAAATGACACTTTGAAAATAATTTTCAAATATCATTAAAAGAATTAATTACTAATGGTGTAAAACTAATATGAGTAAACTTTAATTGCTTAATCCATGTCTAATTTGAATATTGTATAATAAAAAGATTGAACTATACTAAAAAATCATGTACTTAAAGGTTAAACAAAATAACTTTTAACATTCCTAAATATTTAGGCAATCATGATGTATTGCTAGACATCAATCTTGATCTTTGGATATAAATTATATATTTAAAAATAAAGAAGTTTAATTTATCTAATCCTAAAATTGGTGTAGGATTATAATTTATATCCATTGGTAATATATTGATGACTAATGAATCACATACAAAGAATGAGATAAAGAGAGAGAAAGTATTTTAATCAAGTTGAACTTAATTGTAAATGTTGGACCTCGAACTTTTCTTGGAATTTTTAATTATTAGTTGAAATTAAATGAGGAATTTGTGGTGAATTATTCATATGCAAAGAAAAAGAAAATTCAAGAATGTGAAATGATATATGAGATTAAGGGTAGATGAGTTTAGCAAGTTGATGATGAGAGAGTGTGTGTGTATGTTTTTGTTATTGATGTTTATGATTTAATTATGGACTAAAAATTGTTTATGGGTGTTTTGAGTTTAATGGAATAGAAAAGCAAGAAATTAGTGAAAGTGTTAAATTTTAGAGAATTGCAAGTCTGACTTTTTGGGATGAATAGTAGCATAGTTGACTTTTGAGCTGAAACTTTCATATAAATTTTTCTGGTTTGATTTAGGTAGAATTTGATGAAATAATCTTCATGAAAGTTGTAGTTTCTGTTGATAGCTTTCTATCACTCTAAAGTATGACATTTTTCGATATCGGGATTGAAAGTTGTGCTCATTCGAAGTTAAGCTTATTTTGCTTTGTTTTTGAAAATGTTCATAAGGGTAGGTTTTGTATATATTGGCTTTGAGGCAAATTCTAGACTGATATGGTTGAAATTAGCTTAAGTAATTCTTGAAAGTTATAGAGGAAATTCATAGCTTTCCAATGAGGTATAGCAAGCCATTTTTGGATGTGGGAGTTGAAAGATATGAATTTTTGAAGTTTGGATATTGTTTAGGTGATTTTTAGCACGGCAGAAACTTTAATTGAAAATTTGACCTAGTTAGAGGTTGAAATTGCTTTCAAGTTCTCATGAAAGTTATAGATTGTGATTTTGTCTTTCCATTGATATAAAGTATGGAATTTTTGGACTTTGGAATAGTAAGTTATGATTTTTAGAAGTTGTTTTACTGTTTTAGGATGACATTTTTGGGCAGTAACTTTGATTAAGATTTTAACCCCACTAGAGGCCGAATTGGTTTTTAAGTCCTTCATGAAAGTTGTATAGCTTGTTTTTATCTTTCCAATGATACCAAATTTGCAATTTTTAGAGTTCTGAGTGAAAAGTTATGAATTTTTAAAGTTCAGTAATTTAAAAAACAAAAGGAAAATTGCAAAATTTTCTCCACGGCTCACGATCACGAGTCGTTCGCGATCGTGATCTGGCCCTTTTCTCCATGGCGATCGATCGCGAGCCGGCTACTGTTGTCGTTTTAATTTTTTTTATTTGAACTTCTTCTACTCTTTTGATCATAACTTTTCCGTCCGACCTCTGATTGATCCGATTTTTAAAACATTGGATTCCTAAGACATCCCTCTATCTCTCCATACCAAATTTATGATTTTTTAGATTAATCTGAAAAATATTGATTGAATCAAAGTGAGAGGATCAATTATAAGAGTATAAGTTGGATATTTTTCAAAACAAGCTTCAGTAATTTGGAGATATCTTGATCTATACAGCTCCGATTGAGTTGATTTTTGTTTCAAATTAAACTAGAGACATGGGGCTACAAGTGTTCTGCAGGAATCAAATTTTAATTTAGTCCCTAAGACTTTCAATTTTTGAATTGAAGTTGGGTTTAGTGTTCAGTCTAGTCTTGGATTAGTAAGAGCTAAAAGTGTTTTGGCCATAACTTTTGCTCTAGTCATCCAATGAGGTGATTCTTGATTTGGATTAAACTAGAGAGATAAGGCTACAATTTTTCTGATGAAATTGAATTTTAATTCAGTCTCTAAGATTATCAATTTTCGGGTGGAAGTCAATCGCAGGAAAAATATTTTAACATAAGAATGGTCCGAAAAAGTTTGGAGTATAACTTTTGGAGTATTCAACCAAATTAAATGATTTTGGTGTCATTATAAAATTGAGACTATTAGGAACATTTCTCTAGAAGGAGGTTCTAGTAAATTCCTTCAATTTGATGATTAGAAAAATGTTCTAAGTTAAACATGATTTTATGATATTTTGAGACTTTGTCATATTTGATGATTTTGAGGAATTAATTAGCATGTTAATGTGAGTAATTAGCATGTTAACTTGAGTAAGATCATATGGCATAGGTTGATTGGATTAAATTGAATAAAGGTGGTAAGCTATGTATGAGGGCAAAATTGGAAGATTACTTAAGGTTTTAAGTTATACAGCTTATATGTAAGGGCATAAGGATCTTTTCTCATTCATTAATGGCAAGTTGGTAAATAAGAAGAGTGGGCTTTAGTATAAAGAGAAGTGATGCACAAGATTGAAAGGGAGAAAAGAAACAAAAGAATAAGGAAGGAGAGAAGAGTGTATTCCGTGGAGAGAAAGGAGGAAGAAGAAAAGAAGAAGCTAGGTCACGATTTTTGTTGGGTTTTAAGAGCAATTTTAAGTTGATTCAAGAAGGAAAAAGGTGGAAGAAGATGAGAGCTTTCATCCAAGCTAAGAAACTCTTCTTTTGGTGAAGGATTAAGGTAAGAGAAGATTTTGATTTGTTGAATTTTGAAAGCAATTTGGTTTAGATAGCTTGAGGATTGTATGGGTTTGAGATTTCTAAGATGAATTTTGGTGATTATGCTTTATAAATTGTTCAATTTTGGATTTTTATGAATTAGGGAATTTTGCTTTAGATGAGGGAAAATTAAGAGAGGCAATGGGAGCGAGGCAAGAGAAGAGGATTTGGACAAGTTTCGAGCATGGATATGAGGTGGGTACCATGTTTATAATTTGAATTATAAGCCATATATATGTTTCAAAAAGTCAAGAAGATGAAATGATTTTTAAAAAAATCAAGAAAATAAAGTATTTTCAGATTCATGGTTTTGAATGATTTAAGACATTGCAAAAAATTGTTGAATTCATTGTGTTTGAATGATTTCATAATTGCTATAATTGTTGCATTCTTTGAATGATTGAGAATATGTTACGTGAATTGGATTGACATTGTGAAATTTTGATTGAAAATATGTCTGATATGACATGATTATGAAAAATTAAGTTTCTAAAATGTGCCCTCGGGCAATCTGTTTTCAAGTGTGAAGTTACGTTATATGGTTTTTGTTAGGTCCCATATGATGTCAAGTGTACTTGTCAAAAAAGCTTCTCCTGCCTGTCCGTTAGTGGCATTGGAGCTCCGTCGAGGACTCCCATAAGTTCACGGCTACACAGGACCACTATGCGGGAATGTGTAGTACGTTCTGTTTCTGGACTGACATAAACCATTCTGATGTGTTATGTGCTCTTGTTGTGTTTCTAAGTGTGATGCATCCATGTTTTAAAATTTGCTCATGAATTTTTTAATAAGTTGAGAAATTTTGAAAAAAATAAGCATTTCATGAATTTCTACTGTGAAATTTCTATAAATTGGCAATAAGTTTTGGAAAATGATTTTGCTTATTTTTCATTTATAACCATGTTACCCACGAGCTATAAGCTCACCCCCTTCATTCCATCCACAGGTGATGAGAAGAAGATCGGGTGAAAGAAAGTGAAGGTTTTTGTTTGTATGTGTTCATCTTGTATTGTTTTTAAGTTAGATTGTTGTTGAGAATTTGGGGATTGTTGTATCTTGTGTACTTTGGATTTTGGATATTGATATTGTAATATGGCTTGGATTGCCATTAAAGTTGTAAGCATTTATTTTGAGGAAGTTAATGAGATATGGATCAGTGTATGGATTTGAATTATGAATTTGTGTCTGAGATATGGATTTGTGTATATATTCGGATTTTGGATATTGATGTTGTATTATGGCTTGGAAATGCCATTAATATTTTGTAAGCATTTATTTCATGATGTAAATGAGGTATAGATTTATGTATAGAATTGACATGTGAATGTGTTGGGCATTGACGTATTATGATGATATGAATGTGATTGATTGCGTTTAGATTTCAGACAGGAGGTCCGATGATTGTGATGGTTGGTTTGAATTATTGAAGTGTTTTTTTGTATGAATTGATGGTACATAGACATGTGTGGGATTTTATGGAAAAAGAGAAATAAGATTTTTTTTAAAATGATGAGATATAAGATATGATGGAATTTGAAGAATTAATTGGATTGAGGAATTGGATATGATGAATTTCAAATGGGATATTGAATTGTTTTGAATGATATTGAATAAAAAAATAAATATACCGATTTGGAATTGGGTTTAGACACAATTGTCTAAGCGGATTGAGGTAGATTGGTTCATCTTTATAGTTTTTCAACGCATTTGTTTCTTTTTCTAAAGTATGCATTTTCGGATGTCGGAGTTAAGAGTTCATCCTTAAGCATTTTGTTTTCTTTGATTTCGAACCTTTCGATTTCTTTGGTTTCCGCACACGTTTTCGATTCCTTAGCTTTTTGATCTAATTTGATTTTCTTCGGATTTTGTTCACTTTGACTTTTGCTTTTGATTTCTGTCTGTTCATTCGTTTTTCCGTTTGGCCCACTTTCGCTTCATGATTCGTTCTTTTGCTTTCACCCGTTTTTGTTTTTTATTTTTGATTCTGAGGTTGGTTTCCGGAAACAGGACCCAACACTACTAGACAGAACTAACGGGGTTAGAGCATTTTAATGCTAAGAACACACACAACAACATTATTAGGAGTCACAAACACTTGTTCATGCACAAATTCATATGCCAAGCTATTTTTGACAAAACAGAAACCAACAAGTTTTTTACGAAGGAACTGTTTATGTTGTGATGCATGGATCCTAGCATCCCAATTTGCACAACCACCACATTTTTAATGCAATTATTGCTTCTCGAAAGAAGAGGAGCAATAATTTAGGAATGGGTTACTTGGTTTCGGTCATAGCTAACTACTATCAAGTTGAGTGCAACAGACTTACAGTCCACCATCTTGAGTTTATCAACCACCATCATCTACAGCGGGCTAAAATCCTGAAGTCCCATATATGGAACTTCGGGATATTAGTGCCAAGAAACACGTCAAGGGTAGGGCTGGTCAAGCAAGTTTAAACGGCTAATAGCAATAAGAAGAGGATTCGACCAGTGTGGAGTCTGAAGAGGAAGAAGATACAAAAGAACCAGGCTGGAACAAGGTACTGGACACAATCTTTGCAAACAACAAGGTAATTATGGATACATTTGCAGAGAACTCCAGAAGCATGAAGGAGATGACCAAACCCAATGGCGTTAAAGTCAGGATATCCATCAAATTCATCACTATTTTAAGGCACATCCATCAGATTCATCACTATTTTGAGGCTCAGGGCATTCAATTACCATCTCCAACACCATCACTGTAAAACTTGCTCTAACACCCTTCTTTTTAAATTTAGTCTTTACTTTTATTTTTATTTTTATTTTTATTTTTGTTTTTTTGTTTTACTCTAATTTATGTTTTTTTGGTCTTTATGTGTTTGTTTGTCCCCTTCTCATATTGAGGACAATGTGTTGTTCAAGTGTGGTGAGGGTTATGTGTTTTATATGAATGTAAATTTTGCATATCATAATTGTCAGGTTGCATTATGTGAATCGTGTGAATGTGTCAATGGCTTAGATGAATCTAAATTAATTTATTTTTGAACATGGTCCATTAGGTCGTAGAGAATGATTAGCTTATAGAATTAGTTAACTGGAGTTAAATATGTTATTTAATTTGGATTTAGTGTTTAAATGTGACCCTCTCAATTATCACATTCATTCATAATTTGAGACCTCTAAACCTAAGTAGCTTTGCTAGTATTTTTTTTCATGGGAACGAGTAGCTAAAGCAACAAGGTAGGCAATTTAAATAATAAATAATAAATAAATAAGTTTTGTTATTCTTTAAATAAGTAACTAGTCCATTGGCCTTCAAGTTATGAATAGAGCTAGTAGCCAGTTGAGAACGTGATACAGCTGAGTAACCAAATTGACAAGAATAAAAAATGTGTGCATTCACATAAAAAGGGTATAAGGACATTCCAACCAAGCAGCTTAATAAAAAACATAACTTGAGTAACCAGATCAACATTCATTACCAATGCTTGCCTCTGTGTAAAAAGACTAAGTCTATGTCCATAAATAATAATAAATAAATAAAAATAAAATTTTGTTTTCGAATAACACCTACCAAACTTGTAATAGTTTGACTTTTCATTAAAACGTACTTAGGATTAGTTACAAAGTGGAACAACTAAAGAATTATTAATGAGTGTGTGCAATTGAGAAGGGTAAACAATTTAACACTTGAGTCCGGATTAATATGTATATTTAGTTGAAAGCCCCAAGTTGCGGATTTCACATATTAATGATTTGAAATAAATTAGAAGATTGTGTTTTAAATTAAATTCATTTCATGAAGTTAAATCCATTGTCTCATTATTGTATTGCATGCTATGTGAAATTTTATGTGTTTGTTGTTTTGTTTGTTTGAGAACAAGAAAACGTTTAAGCGTGGGGATGTTGATAAGTGTGAAATGCATCATGTCTTAGGGTATAGTTTGATTTTTGTTTATTCGTTTATTCGATTATTTAGTATGTGATTTTGGTAGAATTATGTTAGTTTATGAATTATTTGTGATCAAGTGTCTTTACAGGTTAGTATAACCATTTGAGCTTAATTATTATATTTTAAGGTACCTCGATGTGTTTGTTAGTGTTTCATAGTCAACAGCGAAGAACGGAGAAGTTTCAGAAAGACTTAGACCAAAACAACAGGCCACGATCGTGGCCTATCAAAAACGAGAGAAGAAAACCCACGATCGTGGTGAAATTTCCACTATTGTGACAGATGCATCAGACTTGGCCCACGATCATGGCCTTCCTATCACAAACGTGACAGAGAGCTTACATATGGCCCATGATCGTGATTTTTGGACTTTTTTGGACCCTAAAAAAACCCTAGGGCTGCCATAAACACATTACGTATAAAAAGAATGAGAAAAAAAACATGAAGAGAACTTTTGATCCACCACGACAGCGAAACCCTAAAGGATAAAACTTTGATAGATCGTGAAAGAGAAGAAGGAAGAATGAAGAGGAAGACGATGCAGGCTCAACCTGCTTCTTGGAATAAGAACCTTTCTGAAGTCGCAGCCTCTAATCGTCCATTCGAGTTCTATTTCCTATATATTTTAGTTTTATTTGATTGTGGAATTGGGATGTGTAGTTTGGTGATAGAATTGAATTTTTGATTTATATTCTATACTCCCCTTTGGGTTATTATTTTTCATTTAATGAACTCTGATTGTTTTATGCATTTATTGAATTAACTGTGGTTTAATTCTGCACTTCATATCGTGATAATAAACTGAGAGGGTAAATCTAGAAAAATGACAGAATTGTGCTAACAAGAGTTAGGTAATTTAATAGATTCATAATTAAATTAGGTTGGTAAATCATGCATAGAGAGATCATGTATAGTTTTTTAATTATTTATCAGAGAACTTAAAAACTAATTAGGTTTTGGATAGGTCGTTAATTGAGAGATTACAACTTCCCATAATTTGATTAGTGTTGGATCCCGAATCCGGAACCCAACTACCTATATATGATTATAAACTCAATTAAAGTCCTCCAAATAAAATCTTGTAAGATTCATCTTAATTTTCGTCGATACAATTAATCTACTTGGGGCCCAAAATAAACTCCAATTCCTAAGCTAATATGAAAATTCATGCCGCTATAGAATCAGCAATGAAAATCACTTCAATCGGGGCTGCCTAGGTTACGCTAGAATTTACCAAAAATGCGGACTCATGTTCTAAAATTTTCAACCAATTTCTTCACTTTGATTGAATCCATAATTTCAATTTAATTCCTAAAACTCTCGAATTTGCATAGAAAGGGACAATTTTGTTAGGAAACCAATGCTTCCAAAAATCGAGAGCATCGGAAGACAAATGCAAAAGTTATAAGAGGAAAATCGGAAACGACCAAAGTTACCTCAAAATTTATGTCTTTTAACACAAAAGCCTAAAAATGTCATATTTTACCTCATTGGAAAGATAAGAAGGTGCTTTATAACTTTCATGAAGGAAATAAGAACCAATTCAAACATTAAAAGGGGTATAAACTTGTGCAAAGTGGCTTCCTAGAATATGACCATATGAATAGTGAAAATTGACCAAATGAATAGTACTCGGCCAACTTCCAACCCTCATAACTTTTTACTCCTAACTCCGAAAATGAC
>JAOQMR010033175.1:0-20872 GCA_027563865.1 Erythroxylum pelleterianum | reverse complement strand
AAGATTACAAGATTGTAATAATTTATTTAAATATTGATATGTATTTTCACTTGAATTCTTTTGAAAATTTGTTAAGTTGCATATGCATTTTACTTTACTAATTTTCTTTATCTTTTAATTACTCAATTGATTCAATTGACTTTTTACTAAATTTAAGCTTCCATTGAACTATTCTTCACACATGAACTCACTAATATCGCAAGATATACAAGCATTAGTAATAGCATATTTTATTGTGATCACAATTATGAGTTCAAATCTTATTTGATTTAACAATTTTCATAAGTCATAAAAGAGGAAGAGATCAAAAATTAAAAATAAATATAAAAATTCAATTAGATAAGTATTTTTTTACCAAATATAAAAATTAAAGTTAAAAAATAGAAATATATAAGAATTTAAAATTTAGAACCTTTTTAATAATGCTTAACATATATTTTTCTTGATTTTCGGTATGAATATTACTCATTAAAATAATTATAATTTAAAATATGCCATAATATTAAACATATAAAATACTATATAATTTTTTAAAATAAAAACATGCTATAGTAAAGATTATAATAATATTAATATATATAAGTTTTAAATGACATCCTTCCTTTTAAACTGACTTAACACAACACATTTGCAAATTTTTTTTTTTGAGGGAACATTTGCAAATTATTGGAAATACGTAAAATTAATTAAAAGAATTTTACGAAACAAAGCATGTCTCCAACCTATTTGATACAAGTACCCAACGAAATACCCAGTTAACGTCCCTTCCTTCACTCTTTTAGCAACAATGGATGAGACGCTGAAGAAGGGTTCGGTAACACCCCTTTCGTGCATGTTTCCGGTGGACGAAGCGCAGAAGGCAGCAAAACGTGTGGAGGATTCGATTACTGAGAAGCAGAAAGAGCTGGGCAGTCTCAAAGACTTCATTTCAGACAATACTAGTCTCATCAACCTCGTTTCCGGACTTCCCGATGAGCTCCACCACGACATCATGGTTCCCTTTGGGAAAGCTGCCTTCTTTCCTGGCCATTTGATACACACCAATGAATTTATGGTTGGAATAGGCAACTCTGTTTCTCGAATTTTAAGTGAAATATGCTGTTTCTTCAAAGTCATGTTAGTTGGTTGTTTCTATTCCTTTGCAGGTTCTTTTAGGAGAAGGTTACTATGCGGAGAGAACTTGCAAGCAAACTGTTGAGATTTTGAAGAGGAGAGGCAAAGCTTTGGATTCACAAGTTGAATCTCTTCAAGCAAACTTGAAGGATCTTCGAGCTGAGGCTTTGTTTTTTAATGCTACAGCATCTGAGTCTGCGGTTTGCTTCACAATTTGATCTTTATTTGTCTGGTGTAAATCGCCTTGGACTATTCTGTTGTCTAGACATGTAAATGATATCCCGTGTCACCAATTAGACCTTTATGTATCCAACTTTCTTTTGTCACTGGTCACTGCCAACTTCAGAAATTTCCGTAACTTGCTTTTATGGATTACCATGAATGTCATGGCTTGGAGTGCAGTTACCTAATAAGTTCTTCCTAGTGAGGGGATATAACTAGGCTATAGGATTCCAGTTTAATGCCATTTTGGTCAGAGTTTGAATAGTTTTTTGTGTATATAGCCTAGATTAGGAACTTCTGTCCTTATATTCTCAGGGGAAAAGTGTGATGCTGCTTCTGGATGAGAGTCAACCGTTGTTCTGATTTATCACTGTAGTTGAAGCGCTAAAAAGCCTCTACATGTTGTCTGCATTTGCTTTTGCAACTGTTTTTTAGATTTTTTATGTTGTTATCTACAAAAAAAGAAAAGATTTCTTTAAGCTGTTGTTATATTTTTTTCTTCTTATTTTGCCCTCTGCTTCTTCAATAGGAGGGTCTTGTGGAGATTAGGGAAGATTATGTGGAGGAATATGGTGGCCAAACAGGACAAAAATCAGGTAGGTAGCCTCTTGTATTTGCTGTCAGTAGCAGCTTCCTTGTTTGTTTAAATTGAACTACATATACAACGTGATTAACTTTTGACCTTGATAGATGATTATGATTAGTATTGACAGGCTTATTATAGAAGTTACAAAGCTTAGATTTTCTTTTTCCTGTTCTTCGTCCTTCTTCTTAGCCTCCTGTAAATTTCTTGTTCCATTCTTTCCCAAAAACCTTTTCATTGTTAAAGTTGATATTTCCTCTAATATTGAGACAACCTGTCATGAAATAATCATCTCTAAAGAAATACCATTTCTATTTGTTAGCAAAGAAAATTCTAATCTAATCCAAGATTTGGACTTCATATGATTTTCCTCTTGGCGTCCTGCGCCATCTGACATCAAAGGGAAAAACTTTTGGTCCTGAATAATTCCTTTCTTTGTTTATTCGCTGGTGTAGTCCCTCTACTAGCTGTGGAAAGGTCTTTGTGGCAGTTTGAGACTCAGTTGTACTTTGACTGACATCCATACTGTGTAGATTGTGTGACCCATTATTGGATTCAAACTAGGTACATGATATGACATTATGCTTGTTCCCTTAAAACTTTATCACATGAAATCAATATTACTTAGATGCAACCTTTTATAAGTAAATGGGTTTGTTGAGAGTTGGAGCATCAACTGGACGTTGAAGTTTTGACTTTATTGGGACATGTGCTCTTTGTGTAACATTTTCACTTCTTAAATAGAGTTAATAGTAGCATAATTTAAACAAAGTTTTTTTCTATGTTTTCTGATAAAAAACAGTTTGAATGAAGAACAAGGGAGTTAAAAAAACAGCATTAGGGATGTCATTTCTGGTTCTTACTTGAAAAAAACCATCATAGCACGCTTGATGTGCAAGACCTGCATGAGATTCTCCCTTAGTCAACCATTATGCTTGTAGATCCACAATGCATCCACTTCAGATGAAACATTATAAAAAATCAAGTAGGGGACATAAATCTTGTCTTCCTCTTACTGGTTAGCATGTTGGTTTAACAAATCCATGAACCAGATTGCTACTCTCAGGCAATCCTGCTTTTGACAAAGCTGATATATTGTATCATTGACATATATTGCACATTTTAATTTGGCATTTTGTCTGAAATTGATTGTATATGAGCTTTTGCGAAGAATGAAGTTTCTGAAACCTTCTATATTGATTTTTACAACCTTAATCAGCATTTCTGGACTTGCTTCAATACTAGTAGTTTCTTGTTAAGCATAAATTACTGATCTGCTGCTACCTCCCTTCAAAAGCTAGGAATCTTCATCACTTTTTTTTCAGGGACAGAAGATAAGCAAGTCACGGTTGAAGATGATGAATACGCCCGTATCATGTCCAGGTTGGATGAACTTGAGAAAGAAGAGCTAGCAGCTGAGGATGAAAATCAGAGTGATGAAGATGAGCACGCAAATACAGTTGATAGTTATGATGAGAGTGAGAAAGAGAAGCAATCTGGTGCAGGTTACAGTAATAGCAATATCCATACTTCTTCAGAGGTAAAGGATTCTTATCTCTGACTCTAGGAAATTTGACCCTCATTCAGGTTGTAATTTTCATGTTTCTCTCGACTGTATTTACCATGATTGGTGGCAGATGTGGGAGCCAGAACACCAGTTGAAGCAACGATATCCAACCACAAGGGTTTTATCCAATAAGGATAGCAATAAACCTAATCTTACTGAACAATTGAGTGTAAGAAATTGCATATCTTCATTCAGTTGTTTTCTTAGTTCTTGATCAGTTTTATTTGTTCTTAACTGCGACCTCTTAAATTGTAGTGCTCAGGATTAGAAGTGGGGCCAATTCCTAAAGGTTAGTGGCTGTTCCATGTTACTTTTTATTTGTGATTGTGTATATAGATTTCTTCTTGCTTTGTAGTTATGTTATTGGAGGCAGGGTGTCAGTGGTGGAGCAGGGGAGGAGATAGGGAGAGGGAATGGGGCATGTTTAAAGGAAATTTTAGTTTTCTAATTGATTGAAATTTCACTGCAAAGTTTATACAGTGCTTAAAACTAGTATATTGTTACGTGTTTACCATTAATGCCATTGAGATACATGATTCACTTGTTTACGAGGAGATCTCACTTGTGGACATGAAAACACTAAGGTAATAGTTGATACAATTTAGGCATTTATGTAATTTCTGCTGCATTATGTCCAACATTTGTTGGGTTTGGTCGAAAAGAGCATGTATAGGATTATCATGGTTTTAAATAGCAGACTGTTACTGCTAAAGTATTTGTAATCACTTAAAATAACTTAACTAAATTTATTTTATAATGGAGTAATTTATAATAATTTAGTATAAATTTTTATTTTTGCTCTTAACTTTCCAAAATATAGGATAATAACTATTGATTAAAAATAATAATTTTTTTGATAACATTAAAATTTTAATGAAAATTTTATATGTTTTGCTATACTAACTGTTATGAATATTTATTACTGCTATAGAAAAAATTCAAGTTTTTAAATTAAGCTGTGGGTATTTGAAAATTTTCACAGCTGCACTGTTTGCAGTCTGTAATTTAACTTTCGCATTACTTTCAGACAAAAAATTTGCGACACAGTCATGACTGCAATTTAAAACCTTGAATGCGATCTTCATGAGATGATGCCTATCATGCTGAGTGCTTAAATCTTTAATTAATGGACACATACAATGTTGATACATTAAAGGTTATGATAAATATATAAACTAGGTTAGAAATTTATCAAATGATGATGAAAGTCTTGGGAGCTTTTGGGGTTAATTTTAGTATGTGGTGGCTGTTACAGTTGATGGTAGCATGTTCTGGTGTTGAAAGATGATATTTGTCAAATATGAAACAATGAGTTCATAACATTTTTCTTAATTTTAAGATGATAGAGAATTACATTTCATTCCACCGTGTTATGTTGAACCTAACTTAACAATGCCATGATTGTTACATTACAGCTTGTTTAACTAAACCAGAAAAAGGAGGGAGGAAGAGGGGAAGGGGTTGGATGTTACACTACACTATTTTTCTTCGTTGCTTGTATAATTTCTTACAAAATGTTTATTTATCCCTCAATTAGTCAACATTATGCCTTTCTCAAGTCACATATATACGAATGAGTACGATTATCTGGGAAACTGACTAGATCATAGGCTGGGTTCTCAAACTACTAAACTGTATGTACTATTTCTAACTCTTTTACTTCTACGTATTTGTTCTTCTATTTGATACCTTGGTTGGACCATGGCTCTGCCACTCTTATAATCTTTTACTCTTAACAGACGAAAAGTATGCAACTCAGAATATAGTGTCTCTTCCTCACCAGAAGGATCTCCTGCTGCCGAAAGTAGGAGAGGAAGTCAAAGAAGTTTCTTTATCAAGAAAAGAGGTACTTATAATGTGCCTCATAGCACCTTTGGTCTCTCCTTAGTAATTTTCATCATGGAGGAAAATCTGTAAAACATTATCATTTTCAATGGAAACAGATGATGGATTGATTTTTGTTGTAAGTTAACTCATCTTCCTATATGTGGCACAGTCTAGCTGCTCTTGCTTCTCAAAAATCATTTTCTTGATACAAGTAAATTACATATGCACCGTGGACATTTCAGTTCTGATACTTTCCATAATATTCCTTCAATTCATATGTATAACACGTCCTTCTCCATTTGTTGTCCCCTGATGTTTTGTTTAGGACTTATTGTTGATGACATTTAGCTGTCTGTCATTCAGTTCTGGTGCTTCATGGACTATTTGCTAAACGTGATATAATGAAGGATAGATAAAGCATACTTGTTGTTGAGTTATGGTGTTATTTGATAATTGCAACATTGCCATTTGATGGATTTGTCAAGGATAGATAAAGCACCACCGTTGTTCTCGAGTCTCGTGCATTTTTATAATATCTATGCTCTTTGTACCCTTAAAAAGAAAACTTGTAGTATCTGAGCCTGCATGAATGGATGCAAAAGTTAATGATTCTTAATGAAATCTTGTATGTTGATATATGTTGGCATTTTAAAATAGTTTATGCTCAAACTTTAATGCATTTTTTACTTGGATTTAAAGGTGAGAGGTCTTTACATTGAGGAAGATATCTTTCACTATACTTCATAAATTTATACTTGCACCAGTTCTAGTAGGATGTATCATGTTGAAAAAAAGAGACTAATTTTGGTTGTGATAAAATCTAAGTTCCTCTGCCAAACTTTTCTGGCTAAGTGCGAAAATCTAGTATAAATATTTGAAGTTAATGTTTTATTATGGTCCTTCTACTCATATTATCTTTCCCTTCTAGTCATTTTACTTCAATTTGCAATCAAGTCAGTTTATTATTTGAAATGTGTCAAAGACATCCTTGCAAACTTTTTAGACAACTAAATTTTGTCACCATACTTTTCAATAGTATTCTTTAATATAGAAATTCACTGATTGAATTGAAATAGGAAAATGACAAGTAGGAGGGCGGACAAAAGCCTGTTTTCAATAAATTTCCAGTGGAGTTGATAGAATGAATGAATTGATTATTTTAATGATACAAGGGCTGAAAAGAAAGAAGAAAGCAATTTAGGATTTGAATTTGGAAATTTGGTAACGAGGAAGACTAAAAGTTAGGTTACCTGCAGATATCTTACTATGAAAATCATTAATCCTGGATGTGGTGGGTTCTCTTTGTGATGAACTATTAGAAAATAAACTTGAAAGCTGCAGCCTTAAAGGTACAATGGAAAACTGTGGAAGATAAAGAGAGAATAAAACTTGATTTTATGCCTATATATTCTCAAACTAAGCTATTATCTTGTCCGCTTTGTTGTGTGCATGTCTTCCTTATTAGTCTACTGAAATGGGCATTCATTAATTGTTAAGCTGCTGCTTGGTCCACTGCTTACTTCACTACCACAATTGTAGGCTTTCACAGGCTCTATCCTGGAGCGCTCTGATGAATTGCCATCAAATGCTCAAATGCAAAAGCAGACATTGCAGGTATATATATTCCTTCCTTGCTCCTATTGGAATCGAGGAGTTCACGATTTTAGTTATCTTTTTATGCATCTTTATGTTTATCTTTTAGTTCTCATCTTCCGATTCTGGTTGCCTAATCTGCCACGCTTGCTTTGCTAGACACCTTTGGAGTCTTCAAAACCAAGATTTGACAGTTCAAAGGTGCGTTTCCTATTTTGACTCGATTCCTATAATCAGTTCACATTCGTAATATTGTTAAAACTCCTCTTATTAAGGACTGCAGGCATTTACTGGTTCAATCGTGGAGCGCACTACTGACGTGCAAACAGATCCAAATGCGGGTTCATCAAAGGTAGTGGTCTGAGCCATTGGTTCCGAGTGTACTCGTTTTTGTAATTCTGTTTTGATTAGTTGATTATTACATTGTAGTATCAAATCCTGATCACGACATTGGATTTGGACTTTGCAGTTATCAAATGCACAGCCCTCTAGGCCAGTTTCTAGGTTCAAGCAGCAGAGAAGATAGCTGTAGCTGGCAGTTTACCTAGCAATTTCCGAAGTTACATCACTGATAAGCTCGATCACCTATTTGTAAATAATTCCCTTGAGATGACTCGCTCTAGTTTTGGATGTTATTTATCTGTCTGCTACTTTTTTCTTTTTGGTTTAATTTCATTGTCACAAAGTTGAAGATGAAGTAGAATGAACTAATTAATTTGATACCACAGAATGATTGTGATAATATAAACACATATATACATCTGGGAATTTACAAGCCTACTACTAGCAGACAAGTTCTATTAAGGAACTAGTATTTACCCACTGGGTGCTTTTTCCTTTCTTTTCTTGTAGTCTCGAAGCACCTGCTCCCTCTCATAAGGACTAGCTGATAGAACCCACTTGCTAAATTCTACCTCTCCCAGTCCCAGGGACTGAGAGAGGCGAACATAATGTTTTTTTTTCCGACCCTTATCATCAGCTGATTTCTTTCTTTGTTTTATGGTTGCAATCTCATAATCCTCTGCAGAAGTTCTCTCAATTTTCTTTTTTGGAAGGTTTGCAAGGTTTATCACCTCGTCATTTCGATGAGCATATAGAACACCTGTATGAATACATCATAGTAAATCAAAACTTCAGGTGGAAGAACCCTAGTGTTTGTGGCAAAGCAATTGGATGACAGTCACTGACGCAACAAGATGGCTCGGCAATCCTATGGCATATAGGACCCAAAGCCTGATTATGACTAGAAACCAGCCTTCCTTATCTTGTGACAGACGTTACGATGACCACAACCTAGTGCCGCTGGAATGCAACAGAAACTATTAAAAGGAAATAATCAACTTACCCATCTCTTCAAGCACAGGTTTACATGTTGTACCCTTCTCATTGTCAAAAGCAGCTCTTTCTTGTTTTGTTGCAGAGCAATGTGCATCATAGTTTCTATCTTTCTCATGTAATTCAATAATTTCACCGGTAAAAAGTTTGCCGGATAGATCACGGAACAGATTGCAGATTCCAAAGAGCTCGCCTTGAAATTGTTTGCAGTCCTAAGATTAAACCAGTTGTAGTTAGTTTGAACTCCAATCAAGTATACATTTCAAATGTCGTACTTCTAACACTAAGCTCCTGTTGAAGAAAAGCAGTCACCTGTACACCTTCAAAATAACGCTTTTCCATTTTCCCTGACACAGCAATATTTGAGAGCTGTTGCTTGTACACCTGACGGGAGTAAACCAATTCCTCAAAGGAACCAGCTGCAAGAAGGCGAAACACCACAACATGCCGCTTCTGCCCAAAACGAAATGATCTGTCCTGAGCCTGCAAGTCATGGGCAGGATTCCAGTTTGGGTCGAATATGACCACACGATTTGCACTTACAAGGTTCAATCCAAGTCCACCAGCTCGTGTTGATATAAGGAAGACCTAAAACAAAACTTTAGACGGGGGAAGAAAATTTTGAATCACAAACTTGCTAACCAACTCCATACTCAAAATAACCTGTTTGCTTGGACTGGAGTTGAAGTCATCCACCATAGATTGACGTAAGTTGGTTGGTGTAGAACCATCAAGACGTGCAAAGCTGTATCCTTTGCGAATTAGAAACTTTTCCAGTATATCCAACATCCTGAAAAACATGGTTAAACTCAGTAGCAGGAACTGAGACATCCATATTGCACAAAGTAAATGAAGATGGAACGCAACTTGAAATTTCCCACAAGAGCAAGTTGAGGACAGATTGAGTTCGTATCCTTTGAACACCTTAAAAAGATATTACCATTCCTCCCAAAAGTACTTTTCTGAAAATGGGAAGGGAAGCGATAGAGGGGCAAAGAAAGTTTTGCTAAATTCTAATTCAGATGAAATATGCCATCCATCATGGGACAATATGGAGAACGTACATTGCAACTCTGGAACACAAACGTATTGTATATGTTGTGAAGGTTACTTCAAGCAACATTTGCACGGTCAGACTAATAAAACATAAATCAAATACTTTACAGAAGAAGTTTGATTAGGACAAAGTCAATATAAACACAGTTAATGGCAAGGAATAAGAATAAATACAAAGTTACTAAGCTTTTGCTTTCCTTAAGAATCTACTTATTTCTCCCCTTTTAATCCTTCTCATACATCAACGGAGAACTTCAGCAGAAATATTATGCGCCAGAAATTTCCAAAAGCTTAAAAGGAAAAATTTAGATAACCTAAACCACTTACCACATATGTACCACAGTGATATAACAAGTAACATATCAATGATGAAATTGTAGCTAAAATACAAAAACAAAAAAGGATGTGCCAAAATATAACAAAAGAGTATCTTAAAAAGTGACCCTGACCTAGTTAGCCAGTCAGGCAAGAGAAACTGCTTATGTATTAAGATATTAAAGATACAGTCGTATGATTGATATGTTATTTTACACACTGAGGGCTGGATTGATGGTTGATTGCTTTGAATGTGATGAAGGTAGCAGAGAATTATTCCCTGTGATTTTTTTTTAAAAAAGTATTATTCCCCATGATTTTGAACAACTCCCAACTTTCAACATTGTGACTCTGAACGAGTAAAAAATTCTACCAACTTCCAACATTGTGATTTTGAAAGAGTCAAAAATTATAACATTACCACACTTTGAACATGAGACTAAATCAAATAAAGGGAGGGCCTTAACCATCTGAACTAACACAAGTCTCATTTATTAGTACTTTCGAATAAACTCTATTTTAGTAATAATTATTATTTATTCAATTAATTATTCAAAGATCATTTTTCACATTGAACGTGATTGTTTTGCACGACTGTTTTGACAGTTTTTAATGCTACACAGTACACCCTTCTAAAAATTGAGAGATATTCGTCTTGAGTCCAATGTATAACAAAATAGTATGAGGACACAAGAAAATAAAACAACAGATGACCGCTTTAGATGTTTTGGCCATGCTCCACTCTAACCATTCTACATCAATATGAACAAACAATCGAATCCAATTGGAAAAGAATAGGAAAAGGACAGGGACCACAATATTGTAATATAAGTGGATACAACTTAACTATAATCCTGATAAAGGATTCATCTCAGGTACTTCAACTAGTTTACGAATAAGACTCAGTCCATAGGTATATCTTTAAGAAAATTAAGAGCTCACTCATGAATTTGCTTGAAATTATTTAGAAATTAACATAGTTCACATATGATGGCACTACATTATTAAATTTAGAGCTTAACTAATTTTTTTCCTATACACTTCTGTTTTCACTAGTATAAAGCTAATTTAACAAGCTCAATCAGACATCACAAAAGCATAAATATGAAACTTAAAAACCCATCTACATAGCCATTTCTCCCACTAGCTAACTTAAGCAAAATTCAAGGTTTTTTCATTCACTCTTCATAAAAAGAATATCTCATATACAATTAGCTTCTAGAACTTTAGTTAAGAAACAAGGATAGAAAGAAGCAACAGAAAATTGTTGTTAAAATGTTCTTTGAGTTTTTGCAGTAGAAAAGACATGCACGAATTCATTCTGACAGAAAATAACTATAATGCAAATCTATGATTAAATGTCTCAAGTGTTGCACTTTTTTTATGTCACACGTGCTTTTTAATTAACAGGGAGGGTAGGAGGCCCCATTTCACTCAATAACCTCCAGATATAAAGGATCCAACTCAATACAAATCCAAATCCTGATCCACATTTAAGTTCATAAGTCTAGTTCAGCATGGTCCTGAAACTAATCATCAATTTCTACACTCTGGTTCTGACTGATGACACCAGATTAAGAGAGCACGAAAGAAACACATGCTAAAGGACATAACCAACTGAACTGAGACAACTAAACTTTATACCCTTCCTAACTACACAAGTAATAAAGAGCACATAATATAGGAAAAGACTTGCACTAAATGGCCTGTAAATTTTTAAAACCATACCTGACAGAGTAGCTGAAGAGTAGAATCTTGTCACCTTGTGAAACCCAAGAAAACATTAACTTTTCCAAAGCTCGCATTTTTCCACAATTTTTAACTTCGCTCAGCTCCATGAAATTCTCACTCTGGGTGTGCCCTCCAACCAAATCTATATCAGGGCCAAAGACAGCAGAGGCAAATTCTGCATCCTTCCTTTGTTTATCCGGTTCATCCCTTGGGTTTGGTTTAATTAGCTCCAGATGATTGCTTATCTGATAGTCAAAAACAAAGGTAAATATAAAGAAAAAAGAACAATGAAAAGCTGCTGATCATAGTAAACAACTTTCCAAGACAATTGAGAAGCAATCAATTTTTTTGGGTTGAGGAAATTTTTCTACATGTATGCAATGCAGAGGCATTTGCAAAAGAAAAAATTGCAAACTAGCTCAAGCAAATCACCTGCTGGAGTTTCACAAGGCAAGGAAGGACAAGACAAAAGGGGCATGAATCACAGCCTTCCGGGTTATCTCTGTGAAGATAAGGCCATATAATTCCATCAGGTACAATCCTTTTGCAGCATTCAACTTGTTTAAGAGGGCTTCCACAACTACATGGGAGGTCCTTATTGATAAGGCATTGCACATCTGATAGTTGTAACATTCTCCTATACACACGTTTTTGTAGTTCACTCATAGCACAAAAAATGACATTATCTTCTTTCCCCATCATTAGATGACCAATTGTCTCTTCCTTTGTCCTTCTAAGCATATATTTATGAAGAACCCTCACTAGGTGCTCTTTTCGTTCATCAGCTACCTGAACAAATTTTTCAGGTGCAGTCGCCCTCTGTCCGTGCTTTAAAGGCTCATCATAGAACTCTCGGAAATGTTCTCTGGTTCCCAATGAGCCAGGAGCAACCCAGTCAAAGAGATTAAACAATTCCATAATCTTATTCTGCATAACAGTTCCTGTGAGACCAAAACGTTTCCGTGTGCGAATTTCTGTGCATGCTTTATATAGTTTTGACTTTTCATTTTTAAGCCGGTGTGCCTCATCAACAATCACAATCTCCCACAATATTTCTGACAAAATGTTGCCATGAATTCTGAATGTGTCAAAACTGGTTATCAGTACTTCAACTCCACGTGCTTCAAGTTTCTCAAGGATCAGATCCCGTGTTGCACCATGGAAAATAGAAACATTGAATGTTGCCCACCTAGAGAACTCCATCTCCCAATTGTGAATTACAGAAGTAGGGCAAATTATCAGTGCATGACCACTCTTCGTTGCCTGATTTTCCCTCACCAAAGTCGAATCACCAGATTCTCCTTCTCTCCCAATGGCAGCAGCCAGGAATGCAATTGTCTGAATGGTCTTACCCAACCCCCTGTCTCAAAATATGAGCAGACAGCCAATCTATATCAGCATGGTAGAAATGCAGAGCACATTCACCTGGATATATACTTATAAAATCATAGATATAAATATATAAGTTTATAACACAAAAAGAAACCACCAATACTATTGGTGAACAAGAACTATCGATTGGTGACTATGACAACAGCAGCCTATAATTCAAGGAAGAATAAAACTTTCTATATCATAAAGAGGAAATCAGGTTAAGGAACACACAGAAAAATAGAGAACAGAGATCTAGATAGAAAATTTAGGTGAAAGTGAGATTTGCAACAAACAAGAGCAGAAAAAGAAATATGAAGTAGACAAAAAACCAAATTAAGAGAAGAAGTCTCCAATATCAATTAGTTACGGTTAATAATACTAAGATCCCCTGAGGTTATGCCATATTTTAAATCACCTTGATTTGATTTTAATTTCATAGGGTTTTGTAATTTGACAACTAGTGAAATTGACCTCGTCATACAATTCATTTCAATAACTAAAATTCACTTTCACATAATATTGCACAACAAAATTTACTAGCAGTATGAAAAACTTGCACAGTAAAATATTGACAAAGGAATGTTTTTTTAGTCACCAAATACAAGGATTCTAAATTAAATTTTAATCAGAAGGGAGTTTTCAGAAAACAGTAAAAACACAATGGATCATAGTGCAACTTAACCATTTATAATCAGTATCTATTTCACATTGAACCACCCATCATCCATTTATACTTGTTTTGACCAAGTCCTAGGCTAGCTAGAAAATGGAATTGAGAACTTAATAGGGAAAGAACTAAGCTCTCTCTCTCTCTATATATATAGACCACTTCTTTTCTAAAGAAAAAGTCACATAACAACAATGAGTACTACTCTAACAAGACACAAACTCCAAATTAGGTAATACAAGTGAAATATACATATAATATAAGTCTAACAGAATCATTGATTAGATGGTAGTACATCATTCTCATTGTTGTTAATCATGGTCAAAAGCCAAAGTGTTTGCAATAGTCAAGCACCAATATTAAACTGTATGAACAAATCTTGTAGTTTGATTGGCAACATTTGAAAACAATTTACACGTTCTGGATAGCAATAGTGGAGGGTAAAGAATAACCTAAGTGATATATTGGTAATTTTGATACTCATATACAGCCTCATCTAGCAGACAATTCATAGCTGAAGATTTTTGGCCGTTAAAGCTAAATGTATAAGCTATATGTCATTACAGAAATTAACAAGAAAGTTGCAATTGACCAATATTATAAGGCTACAATGAAAGCCCTGAAAAATGGGCTCCTCATATTCATACACCACTTACAACTAGATTATGAATGAGTATCCTAATCTTCAACTTTATTACATCGACTTGGATGGAAAAAAAATGCAGCAGAATCCTCTGCCATCTAAAGATGGTAAGTCAAAATCAGAATTCTAGCAGAAAAGATGTCAACAGGTGATAAATTATTAAAGACTGATACATCTACCACAGAAGGCCAAAAATCAGTTACCAGAAAAAGTATAAAAGGATTTCTTGAGCATTTCCAGGAGAGAGAATCTTTAAACTACTGTTCAATTTTGTCCATTCCAGTTTTTCCATGTCTCAACTCATCTATAAAAGTCCATGAACTGTTTATTCCTAGTTTCATTTTTTGCTTGCAAGTCCTTCTGGTTTTGCGGAAACCAATTATGTGTGCCTTTGATAACAATGTATTAAGGTTATGCAAACTTTTTCCTTTAAATTGAACCACATCAAATAATCTATTTAACATGCTTTCTTTGAAGTCAATATCACTAAAATGAAAAGATAACTGAAAAAAACTTAAGCATGGACAGGAGAAACACACATACATAGTCGTAAAGAAGGAAAATATGCTCACATGTCATCACCGAGAATGCCGCCATGGTTGTTCTTGTACAGCTTATACAGAAATTTTACCCCTTCCTTCTGATGCTCAAGCAACCTACAATTGATAGAAGCAGGAACCTGAAAGAATATAAATAGTTTGTTAGATTAATTTAATAATCATAAAGGTGCATCCCATATTACTTAGGTTGATTCTAATATAAGGTGGGCCCAAGATAATAATTATTTGGGTTTGTAGAGAATATTAGAATCACTAGGTTTTTATTATAATTAATAAGAACTCTTCCCTTTCCCTTTAATTACGTTAATAGTTACCAAAGAAAAGATACATTCTTGCACCATTAGAAAAAAAACGAAGAAAAGCAGGAGAGAGTGGATAAACTTCTTTGCGTAAAAAATGTTTGCAACCAAAAGGATTGAAGATCTATCATTGTAGACACATATTAAACACGGGCCAAGGTTAGTATTTCTCTCTCTCTTTTATAGCATGAATCTTAATTGAATGGGTTGAATCAATTGTGTTATAGATGATCTTGGGAGAATTCTAGACTTGAAATATTTTTTAGAATATTATAGACTCAATTTACATGTGGTATCAGAGCAAAATTATGACACTTTGATTTGCATTAAAGTTAACCTTAGGATTCATCGTAGCCATTAATATTGTTTAAGGTTATAAAATGCAATTAAAATTATTTTATTGCTTTTGCTATAATTTTTCTATTCAACGAATTCAAAGCGATAGGAGGTGTAAGGAAAGATAGAGTCTTTCAGTTGTTATAAGCAGTGGACCGATCTCCCTATGCATCCTAAAGACCCTCGTAGGACCAAGATTGTGTTCGTATATGTTGTTTGCTGGACATCGTCTTATTGTGTTCGTATATGTTATTTGCTGAACATTGTGTTTTCTGTTTTAAAAAACAAAAGGTTAAAGAAAAGTCAATTATGTTGTGTTCGTAGGGCCTACCATCGAAAGGCTTTAGGTTTGTAGTTTTAAGCATAAGTTATTTGGGTTGTTCATTTGCCGGAAAACGTGATTGTGTTTGTAGGACCTACCATCAAAAGGCTTTGATTTTGTAGTTGTAAAGCAGAATGATCTTGGGCTTGAAATGTGTGGACATCCGAGATTTGTGGAAAATCAATGGTGAATATGCATGTAATCAATTATGTTTTGGTCTTCTGGTAATAAATGAATATGCATGTTAAAGCTTGTTAGTTTTTGAACTTTACAGTATGATCTTTTAACATTATAGTTAAATTCCATTTAATTTTATTGTATGGAAAGCTTATTAGTTAACAAATTCACCTTGCTTGAAAAGATATTTAGACATTTAATTTTGCACTCTTTCAATTGTTCATATTATATGATGTTAATAAATGACATAAAAGATGAACTGAACAATTGAGATTATTAATTATAATATTAGAAGATCACTCAAAGGTGGATCATTGCTTATAATTAATAATAAAGAGACTTATCGATATACTAAGTGAATATGTTTGTATATCCTAAGAGAACATGCATACTAGCTTGAGTATGATTGACTGTCTATTAAAGTGTGTATATATATTTTGTTAGCATCATTATGAATTGAGGATATGTATTTAAGTATTACCCAAAGGTGAACTTAAATATATATATTAAAGTTTATTATTGTCTAAATCCATTAATTGTACTCAAAGCATTAATGTGTGAGTTTGTATTACGATTGTAGCTTCTAATAATTTGTTAGCTGTAGGCAATGGTCTGATCAAGTTCAATGGATTAAGCTATACCAATTGGTCTGAGCAAATCTAATTTCAGTTGGGCATTATGGATTAAGGACCTAACATTAGTTGTTGAGAAGCTTGCAACCATTACTGAGACTAGTATAGAAGCTGAAAAGACATATTTTGAGGCTTGGGAAAAGTTTAATAGGCTGAGCCGTCTAAAGTTGGCGTGATTGACAATGGCTGAAAATGTTAAGTCATCAATGCCTAATATGGACAATGTAAGGGAATTCATGATGAAAATCAAGAAGCACTCACAATTAGACATAGCTGACAAGTTTATTGTAGGAAACTTGATGAGTGAATTGACGAACAAGAAGTTTGATCGGTCTCAACCTATCCATGATCATGTAACTAGCATGTCAAATCTGACTATGTTGAAAGATCGTACTATAAAATCCAAAAACTAACATGCATATTCATTTATTACCAGAGGACCAAAACGTAATTGATTACATTCATATTCACCCTTTTGATTTTTCAACATAGAAATCACGATATCCACAAATTTCAACCCCAAGATCATTCTGCTTTACAACCACAAAACCAAAGCCTTTTGAAGGTAGGCCTCACGAAGACAATCACGTTTTTCAGCAAATAACAACCCAAATAACTTATGCTTTATAAGTACAAACGTAAAGTCTTTCGATTGTATGCCCCGTGAACACAACGTAGTTGACTTTTCTTTAACCTTTTGTTTTCCAAAACAGAAAACACGATGTCTAGCAAAAAACATATACGAACATAATAACACGATGTCTGGCAAACAACATATTTGAACACAATCATGGTCTCATGAGAGTCTTTAAGATGCAGAGTGAGATCAATCCACTGCTTATAACAACCAAAAAACTCTTGTCTTTTCTCACCTCTTATTGCTTTGAATTTGTTGAACAGAAAAATTATTGAGGAAGCAATAAAATAATTTTAAATGCATTCTATAACCTTAAGCAATATTAATGGCTACCATGAATCCTAAGGTAACTTTAATACAAATCAAAGTGTCATAAGTTTGCTTTGATACCAAATGTAAATTGACTTGATAATATTCTAAATAATATTTCAAGTCTAAAATTCTCCCAAGATCATCTATAATATAATTGATTCAACCCATTCAATTAAGATTCATGCTATAAAAGAGAGGGAAAAAAAATACTAACCTTAGTCCATGTTTAATATGTGCCTACAATGATAGATCTTTAATCCTTTTGGTTGTAAACACCTTTTCTATGCAAAGAACTTTATCCACTCTCTCTTTTTGCTTTTCTTCATTCTTTTTCAATGGTGCAAGATCGTATATTTTTTTTGAGAATTGCTAACTTAATTAAAGGGAGAGAGCAGGGCTCTCATTAATTATAATAAAATCATAATGACTATAATATTCTTTACAAGCCCAGTAACTATTATCTTGGGTCCGCTTTATATTAGAATCAACCACACCTTTATAATTATTAAATTAATCTAACATATTTAAAAGAAAGTCAAATAGAGAAATGCAAAAGGGATCAAAGAAAACGTTCATTTCTAAAGAGGACTCAATGCTACAACTATGGTACCACAAGGAAGATAAAAGGTAGGACCTTTTCATATATTTCTCAATCACACATACATAATCAAAATGCTGTAAGGGAAGGTGAAAAAAATGATATGAAGACAGTCAGAAGAATCAAGGCATTTGTTGACAAACCTGTACAATAGGAAATTCTCCAGGTGGTGAAAGCGGTAATGGTTCAAAGGGTCCGGTATGATCAAAGTGAAACCGACCCATTTTGGGTCTTTCAAAATCCTCCAATTCTTTGTCTGCATCCTCTTCCTCTTCATAATTCTCAAAGTTTCCACCTTTGGATTGGTTTTCAACCTCAAAAGACTTCTGGGATTTGTGTGTTTTCGCCTCTTGTGACAGAGATTCTTGTGGGAAAGAAAACCAAGGATCTCCAAGGCGTTGCAGCTGCTGTGAAAGAGAGGATTTTGGTGGCTTCCTGGGGAGCGCTGAAGGTTGCGGGCCTTGCGTGGAAGAAGAAGAAGAAGATGATGATGACGACGAGGCGGAGAGATTAGTGCAAGGCTTGAGGGTCTCTTTTAAGGCTTTGAAACTGGTGAGTAGAGACGACATATGGGAATTGCGCTGAATCCCAGGTTGGCAAAGATTCAATTTTGTGATTTGGAAAAGCATTCATTTCTGTAAGTAATAAGTTCTTTATTGTTTTGACTTTTGAGAGATTATTTTGATTGAAAATAAGGATTTAGGCGGTCATTGTGTTGATTATAAATATAAATTACATATTTACTAACAACAAATTAATATTGCTAGTTTGACCAATAAATAATATTAACTGTTTATTAAAAGATGTTCGATAAAATTAGTTGTTTAATATTAATTGTTTATGTGTAGAATGACTTATAAGAGTATAATTTAAAAAAATTATCAAAACTTAGAGCATTATTTATTCATATCTTAGTATTTTACTAAAAATTTTCGTAAAAATTTAGATATAGCAAAAGAAGTTAACACTGTCATTTTTTCTTATATCTTCCATCGAATCTTAAGAACATCGAAAACGTTTTTAGTCCAACTTTTTAATAACGAATGAATTCGATTAAAAGCTTCTCAAAATCCTCTTAAGAATAGATACTAGGAGGTTTTTTTTGTTCTCAAATGTAGTACTAACAATTTTAATATGAAATTGGTAGATCGATTTGATTTCTAATTTAAAGAAATATAAATTTTTGTTATTTTAATTTTATTTTTTAAACTTAAAAAATTGAAACTATATTTTTAATATATTAAATTAAAATAAAATTATTTTTAAAAAATGTTTATATTAATTTCTTAAAATTTAAACTTAGATAAAAATAATTAATTTAAACTTAACTTATTAATTTTAGATTAAATTGAATAGAATTAAACGTAATATACAAGTGATAATATATTATATATTAAATATTGATATAAAAACGGACCTAAATATCAAATCTATATAAAAGTAATTAATGTGATATAATTAGAGATAACAAATATAAAAGTATTTAATTTTTGAAGATTTTAATTTAATGATTAATTTTTAAAATATTGTATAAATTAAGTCAATTTTATATTTCTATCTATATTTTTTGAGAAATTTATAATAACTTTTAAATATAATAATTTTTTAGACTTAATTTATTAATTTTTTTTTTGAGGGATAGAGAAGATGCTTTTTATAATAGCGTTTTCAAAATAAGCTTTGTACTGGAAAAAAAAAAGGCAAATAAGATATTTACCGTTCTAAGAATCTAAGCCCAAAGCATTTGCGAGCAATGCTCTGATTCAACTATAGGCCTCGTTTTGCCCGAAAAACACAGACAACACTAAACCAAATTATTTTCTTAATTCGACCTTTATTATGCTTTACTTAATTTTATAATGTAATTAATAATGACATTCTTTAGATGTGCCTCCAGTGACTTCTTAACTATTTTTTCTAAGTATTTTTTTTCGAAATACATTAATATAAACCAGATATTTTTTTAATACACAATATCACTATCTGAGAGAAAAGTATTTGATAAGTTATACAGCATACCCAAAAAGCCTTTATGGTTAGGATCTCTTATCATGGTTAATAAATATAGAATCATTTTCTTAAAAAAATTTACTTATCAATTATCATACGAAATGTATTAATCTGAAAGAAAAATATTTAAAGCAGATTAATTAATCGAAATAAGTCCTGTAAAAACTCAGTATTCGAATTTATGTCAATCATCTCATCTCATCTCATCTCCTCATTTCTTTCTTCTGTTAATGAAATGATAAGTTATGTAATCTTCCAATCATCTTATGCCAATTGCCCCACTTATTAGTGCCTCCATACTCCAGTTCGAGTGTCAAAATGATAGAGACCATCTCCTCTGATGAACCAAGTGCAGATTGCTCTGTCCTCAGGATCGCATGTTGCGAGAAAGGATTTGTCTGGCACAAAGACATCGAAGTGACCGCCACGGTTGGCACCAACTACGAAATCACACCAAAACCTCGTACGTCGTCTGAAGATGTCCATTCCAAACCTGAAGTCATATTCATCGCGAGGTTTCAAGATATGATGGCCAAGATCATCATTCTTTGAAGCACAGTGGATATCCGCATTATCTGGGTTCATTTCGTTGAATATCTGAACTGTGTACTTCTTTGTGAAAGATAAGCTGGAAGAGGGATTTGTCATCAAGGCTAACGCAAGAATGAAGGTGATGTAGTTTCCCAGCCTTTTCATGTTTTATGTAGCTAGCTTTAGCTATTGAGCCTGTGCTGCCTGTGGCTATTTAAAAGATAATTATATAAGCCAGACTTCTTATCTGGAGTGTTTCGTTTCTGTTAAGATAAAATGCCCTCGGATCGGATACCGGTTGAATTTAATAGTCCGAATAATAGTAACGAAAAATAAAGAGAGACAAAAATAAATTGGACAGGACACAAAGATTTACGTGGTTCGGTCAATGTGACCTACGTCCACGGCCAGAGGGTGAGCACTTTTACTAAT
>JAOQMR010028392.1:0-25877 GCA_027563865.1 Erythroxylum pelleterianum | reverse complement strand
TTTATTACTGTTTAATCTTCTCATAAAAATCACAATATATATACAAATTTATATATTGTGAATTAATAATATAACGTTAGTAAAAAAACTCATTGTTATAACAACAACAACATAATAATTAAAAAAAATATATTAGACTTTTACCGACGGAAAACTTTCCGTCGGTAAAAGTTGTAGTATATACCTTCCCTTTACCGACGGAATACATGACCGTCGCTACATTTCTCCGACCGATTTGCTTTGGTGAATTTCCGTCGTTATATTATTACCGACCGAACCTAACGGTCGTAAATACCGTCTCTAAATACCGACCGAATAGTTCGGTCGCTAAGTTTACCTACGGGTCAATTACCGACCGAAAAAATTGGCACCGCATTCCGTCGGTATTTAATGTTACCGACGGAAATCTTCATTTTACCGACGGTAATTTCGGTCGGTGAATTGCTATTTTCTTGTAGTGTTAGGTATTTTAAAATGTTGAGTTTTGAGGGATTCGGCTAACATATCAATTTTTTCAATTAGTCGCACATCATGTTACAATAAATAATGCCAACTCGATTGTGTAGGTCTAGTTAGTGGATATTTGTTCTGTAATGTCTTATTAAGCTTCTAGAAATTTCTATTGTTTTTGCATAATTTTTGAAATTAGGTATTTTTATAAAAGTTATTATTAAATTTATAGTATTTTATAATGACAATAAAATTATTCTTGTAAGTAGATCAAGGATATATTTTCTTTAAGATAAGAGGATCCCTTTTAGTTAAGAATACTTCTACTCTTAGAAAATATAATAGTGGAGTTAGATCTTTAAGGGAGAATTTTTATGCTAAGGACTTCACAAATTGATCCAATAATTTATTGTTACTCGTAGTAATTACTATTTCATCCACATACACTAATAAGTACAGGTGTTGACCATTGCAATTATAAATGAAAAGTGAGGTATCATAATGATAATTATGAAATATAAACTTGAGAAGGAAATGCTCTAACTTGTGATACCAAACATTGAAGCTTATTTAGTCTGTAAATTGTTTTTCATAATTTGTAAACATAACGGGGCCAATCTTGATAAATGAACCTTGGAGGTTGACTTATGTAAACGGTGCCATAAAGATAACCTTGCAAGAATGCATTATTTCTATCTATTATTGATTGTAGCCTAAGCACAAGATGCACTATTACTAATTTGATAATAGGGCTGAATGTTTTATGGTAATAAACTCATAGCCTTTGACGGAATCCTTTTGCAACTATCCATACTTTAAACCTTGCAATTGAGCCATCATAATTATATTTAGTATGGAAAATACATTTTCAACCAACTACAATTTAAATAAAATCATATGTAACTAACTTTTATGTTCCATTTCTAACCAAAGCATCATATTCTTTTGACATTGCTTGATGCCATGTTAGATCTTTGATGGCCTGAGTGGCAATTATTGGTTCAAAGTTTCCAAAGGTTTGCAAGCAAGTGATAAGTTTTAAACGTTGAACAAGTTTCTGGATGTTATTTTTGGCTTATATTTGAGTGGATGTTATTAGTAACTTAATGGTTTCAGGTGAAGCTACAAATTGGTTTACCTAAGTTAAAGCTTCACACTAAGGTTAAGGTTGATTAAAGGTTGAACCAATAGATGGAAAAATGAGTGGCTAAAAGTGGAGAAATCTAAGTTAATAAGGTAATGGAATCATATGTCGATGAATATGATTTAAGGTTTTAAAAGGAAACACTAATGCAACAAATTTTACATGTCTTAATGTATATATTTTAGCAAAGGTTGAATTATCCCAAAGATAAGCACTTTGTATTAATGAGTTTCCAAAGAACACACATGACTTTGATCTTTCTTCAATCTTATGATTGGTACAGGGACAAAGCTAAGCATAGTATAAATAACCAAATAACCAAATAAGGAAATGCATTTTCTTGCTCATGCATAATGTTAGCATATATGCACATAAATATTGAATGTTTGCACATAAAAAGTGGCACATGCATTCATTGACAACTTCCGGGTATAATTGATGTTAAAAGTGATTTTATTGAAAATGAGAAGTAGAGGAAATAGAAAGAGTGATCTTGGTATAAGTTGTGATAAGAAAAGATTTAGAAACAAATTTGGTAGTGATCTGGAAAAATGTTCACTGAGTGTGCTTCGGTCTATTAGCCATAACTTTTTCTCTAGTTATCCAAACAGGATGATTCTTAATTTGGATTAAACTAGAAATGTATGGCTACATTTCTTATGAAGACATCGAATTTCAATTCTGTCGCTAAGAGTCTCAAAATTTCATGAAGTTAAGAATTGAGTGTAGTACATTGGTGTATGAATGGAAAATTTGTCATTGGAATTTAGGGCCAAATTTGGGATTGATATAAATAGATTTTAGTAAAGTTGCCTTCTGGAAAGTTGCAGACCTTTCTTTTATCTTTCCAACGGTATATAGTATGAAAATGTTGGACATCTGAGTCAAAAGTTATGGTCTTTATAAGTGGAGATGTTCTGGGAAACAAAGTAAGACGATACAAAAGTAAGACGAAGTGAAATTAAGATGATGCAAAGTAAGACGAAGTGAAAGTAAGACGATACAAAAGTGAGACGAAGTGAAAGTAAGACGATACAAAAGTAAGACGAAGTGAAAGTAAGACGATACAAAAGTAAGATGAAGTTATTGTTCATCCTATCGTCTTAGTTACTGTTCATCTAAGACGAAGCTACTGTTCATCCTATAATCTTAGTTACTGTTCATCTAAGACGAAGTTACTGTTCATCCTATCGTCTCAGTTACTGTTCATCTTCTATCTTCTACTCCATTTATAATCCTTCAGAAGATAGAATTTGTGTTTGAGGTCTTCATGAAAGTTGTAGATCTCGAAGCCCTCTTTCTAATAGTCCAAAAATGAGATCCATCCAACATTATTTGAGAAAGTTATGGAAATCGCGCCAAAATAGGTTCAATTTGATTGAGGTCATAAACATGGTTGCTTCTTTTGACCATAACTTCTTCACTAGACCTCCAAATGACTTGATTCTTAAACCATTGGATTCATAAGACTTTGCTCTACATCTCCAACAAAAATCGAAGTTATCTGAAATGAAGTAAGAAAGATTGAGTGAAAAGAGTGGGACAGGTACAATGAGTGTGTTCTTAAATAATATGAACTGGTGTTATCCCACTGAGCATACTTCAGTATTTTGATGATTTCGGGATCAGTCGAACTCCAAATGAGATGATTTCTGATTTTTGGTAAACTAGATATATGGAGCTACAAATGGTATGAAGAAATTGGAATCTAATTCAGCTTCTAAGATGTTTAAATTTTAGATGGAAGTTATGCATAGTATACTGTTTTGGACAAGAGCAGTCCAAAAATGTTTGAAGTATATCTTTTGAATCACTGAACCAAAGTAAATGATTTTGGAGGCATTAGAAACTTAAGATAATGGGGAATATTTTTTTGGAAGAAAGTGTTATGTTAGAATATTCAAGGGTACTGTTGGCAAGACATTTAAGTATAAAAGACATAAGGCATAAATGGAAGAGCAAATGGGACAATTCTCACTCATTAAGGGCATAATTGGAAGAAGAAGTATTGTCTTGCTTATAAATAAAAGGGAAAACGTGAATGAGAAGATTAGAGAGAAGCAAAATGTGTGGATGAGAACAGAGATAAGAGAGAGAGAAAATATGAAAAAAGAATGAAAGAGAGAGAAAGAAGAGAAAACAAGCTAGGGTTTTAATTTCCTTAGCCTTCAAGAGAGATTTTGAAGTTGTTTAAGAAGAGAAAAAGTAAGAGGAAGAAAAGAGCTTCCCTTTGAGCTAAAGACCTCTTCATTTGGTAAAGAACCAAGGAAACCAAAGGATTCCTACCCAAGAACAAGGGGAAATACAATCTTGACTTGGAGTTTTGCAAGCAAACTAGGTAGGTAATATATTTATGGTTGTTGTGTAAATGGGCGATGTACCTAAATGTGTGTATAGGTTTGAATTGCTAAATTATGAATGGGAATTGGATATTATGAGATCATATGAGGTTATAAAAGAGATGACAAGAAATTAACTTATGATATAGAGTAACCAAGTGTTCTGAGATGTGAGCTTATGAAAAGGGTAAAGATTGAAAGGAGAATTTAAAATGATCATGTACAAATGAAGTGTAAATCTAAGTTCAATTGGACACACATGAATTATGAAATGGGAATGAGCTTAATATGTGATTTAAAACATATACCCGGGATTGTCATTGAACATGCATTGAACATAGTTCCTTTATACAATTAGGCATAAATAAATGCTTATACGTGTGCAATTATTGATGAGTGTGAAATGGGTGTCTTACATAAATGGGTGTGCAGGTCAAGTGTCCGTATTCAGGCGTTCCCGGAATTGGAAGCAAATGCTAACCTGGAACATACTGTGAGTAGACCTAGATGATCTTACTTTATTGTTTGTTTGTTTATGTTATGAATTGAGTGATTATGAATAATTATGAATGTGATTGTTAAATGTGTTAGGAATGTGTATTTGTATTTGTATATGAATGAATCTGTGAATTCTCCACTTTAATGCGGAATGTCAGACTACAGTCCGATGATATGAGAAAGTAATTGAATGGGATATACAAATGTGAGTGATGTATTCCATTGTATGATTGTATGAAATATAAAGGCAGTTGTGACCAGAGTAGCTAACGATCAGAGCTTAAAGCTCAATGAGTGAAAATAAGCCTCGAGCTCAAAAGTGATTCAGAGCCTCAGGCTCAACGTTTAACGAGCCCTGTATCCCCCAAGTGAATAAGGGACAGATATCAATGAGCCCTATATGGGATAGTTTAGGCACTCGGTCACAACAAAGTAACAAATGGAAAGTGAGTCTCATGAGCATTGCATATGCATAATATGAATGATTAAGTTTATTGAATGTGAAATGTGAAATAATGTGCAATGTGAATTATATGTTATGTGATTGGGTGAGCCATCGATGATGGTCACTCACTAAGTTCGCAAAACTCACACAAAATTTGCAAATATTTTTCAGGATCGGAAGAATATCCCGTTAAGCCAACGAGAGTATACCTACAGCTTTCAAGTGAAGGATAGGGGTCGGGATCAGTTCGTGTCTACATTGCATTTCTTTATTTTATATTAAATGGTAAATTCCACATCTTTTTGTATAAATTTGTATTTCGAATTGACTCAAATGTATTGCATTTGTGAAAGGGCCCAATGGTTATTGAAAATTCTGTTGATGGTTTTGTGTTAAGTGACATTGTTTATGAATGAATGTGGGCCCAAATTGAGTAGTGTTTTTCGCAAAATGTGTCATTGATTTCCAAAAAAAAATTTGTACCGACTTTTGAATGATTGAGTGCTCTAGCATGCCACCCTCGCGGGGCACAGACTCGGATATCACCATCGATGTCGGGTTCGGGTCATTGCAGGAGTGGGGTGCTACAGACCTAATTTTGAATGTCACTTAAATGATGTGACTTTGGTTGTGAAGAAGGCAAGTATGGATGAGTTATTTAGCCAGTCATACACTCCATCCTTAGTTTTACACTTCAAATGCAATATACTAGTGTGAAGATCCTTTATAAGAAAATAAGAGGGTAAGAATTTAATATAAACATTGTTTGAATTCCAAAATTGCTAGATTGAGATTAAATTATATTTCATGTTAGGCACACAATGAATATTATCTAACGAAAACTTAAAGTTAGGAGTGTTTAAAGAAGAGGAACTAGTATGGATTATGGAAAGACTTGTGCCATCTTAGATAAAAATGTCATCAAAGGCTTCATATGGTATATGAAAAGATAAGTTGCTTAGGTCAAATATGAGATGATGAGTTATAATATTATTCCTTAGACATTTTTGGTCTGATGTAGAATAGTTTGCTTAAGGCTGAGATGATGATGTTAAGCCTATGATGAATTTCCATTTTGTAATTGGAATCGCTTGATATAAGGAACAATTTTTAGCTTTATGGCCTTAAATTCTGTACATTTGACAATATCCTTGATAAGGACATGGATTCTTGTTGGTGTTATTACGCTAGGCTGAATTATTTGAGCCTTAGTTATTTGAATAGATAGGATGAGTAGAGTTATTTATTCTTCCATTAAAGTTTTGGCTGATATAGTTTGTAGAGGCTAAAAAGTGCGATGGTTCTGACTTACCGTCAACATTAGAAGCTTAAAAATGGAGAACCTTTTTCATACAGTTTATCAAATGGTATGGCATTATCCCTGGCTTAAACCACACGAAGTAATCCTTTATAGTCATCATCGAGGGAATTAAGAAAATTATCAGTAGGATCTTCGCCAAATAATAGTGCATCAAGGGTAATCAATACATCAGCCTTGAATTTGATTGCTCGTAGCAAATTTATGATGGACATGGTACCTTTGTTGACGTTTTTGAGTTAATTCTTAATAAATTTTGATTCTTCCACAGGATGATTTGAAATAAATGTTGGCTAAAATGGTCCATACTTCTTTGGAGGCATCTACAGTGGGTATGAATGGAATGATTTGACGTGAGATGGATCTAAGGATACTGACAATTATTTAATCTCATCTTATCGATATTATTGGGAGACAATAACATAACTCTTTAAACGATTAACCAAATATCAACAACTAGGAAGAGCTCTTTAACTTACATTAACAAAACAATATGATAATAAAAAACTTAAAGATGAAACAATCACTAAGATTTACATGGAAAACCCTCTTGTATAAAAGAAAAAACCACAGGACAAATCAATAAGCAAATTCACTAAACTCAAATAGGACTTATATCAAGATTGATTCTCACCCCACAAAAACAATTTGTCTCACAAAGTTTTAGGATTTAAACCAAAGTTGACATCACAATCAACAATCATTCAAACTAATCTCAAAACTAATCAAACAAGGATGAGAATACAACACTATTTTCCCTCTTTATATTTTTCGTTACTTTTGGACGTTATGGTTTCTACAAAAACCTATGTCTTTTTCTCTTTTGTATCTCAAAATAAAATTTTCTACACCGTTCAAAGTCATTTATATGGTCGTGTACGTGACAATGTACCTTCAACACTACCTCACTCGTAATTGTACACAATTACAGCGAGTTACACAATCTCCACATATGGTCATATATCTATATACAGGCGTGTACATGACTATGTATGTATTCGATCTTCACACATTCCTTCACATGTTAACAAAGACTTACATGGTTTATCCACATGGTCTTGTAGGACAAGACACTTGTGTGTAGCACTCTACACAACCATGTAACTCTTCATAGGAGATTTTTCTATCTTGTCTTCACTTATTTATCATTCTTATGAACCATAAAGGCATCTATGATCACCGAAAGTCTCAAAATAGGGTTAGACACTTAACAATCTCCCTTTACAACCCAAATATGGGGAAGACAAGTTATTCTCCATTATCTACTTAAGATACATCCCGGTAAGCTTACTATAAAGCTCATGTTTGTTTTCGAGAACCCAAATTTGTATGAACCTTCTTCAATATTAATTATTGCTCTTCTATCATGGACCTCAACCAATGATGTCTAACACATCTATGTGCTTTGTACGGGAATGATACATAGTATTTTTGCTTAAGTCAATAGAATTTTGACTATTACAAAAAATATATAGTCTGCTTGCTTCACATCCAACTCTTGAAGGAGCCTTTTTAACGACAGCATCTCCTTACAAGTTTCCATTGGAGCTACATTGATAGGTGCTTAATTGATTATGAAATTATTCCATAACACTTAGCGATTATTGACATGAAAATGCTTAAGATACTCACTTTGACTCATAAGTGATTTTCGGCACAATTTGGAAGCAAAAAGTTAAAGTGAGTTGAAAGCACAATCTTTGGGCCACTTTTTGAAGATTAATTTTCACTTGTTTTCATAGAGCAAGAAAAAGAAAATTGGAGCAAGAGAAGACAAGATAAAGAATAAAAGAATGGGATAAAGCAAAAAACCTATAGAAGAGGGCTGCTGGAAATCAACACTCATGGTGCATGTTTTTGCATGGTTGAATGTGAATTTAATGGAGTGATGGCTGGGTGATGAAAGGTGGACAAGCAAGGAGTGAAATGACAACACAGTAAGGTGCTAAACGGTGACTTCCAAGGAGCAGAAAATGCAAAACGACACAACCATGAGCAAAATCAATAGCAATTGAAGGAGAACACAACATAACATGGGAAGGAAGAAAACGACAGCGAATGAGGAGGAGGAGGACCAGATGAACAAAACGCAACACAATCGTAACTGGGAAAATCCCAAATCTTTCGTATCTCCTTAAAATTTTGGATTATACCAATGTCTTGACCCACAATCAGTATATCATCAACATAAAGTAGAAGAATGGTAAAGTTCTCACCTGAGAACTTCTTGAAATACATTCAAACATGGCATAAGTTTTCTTGTAACTATGATATGTCATAAAGGAATCAAACTTCCGATACCATTGCTTTAGAGTTTGTTTTAAGCCATACATAATTTTCTTCAACTTCTAAACCAAAATTTCCTTACCATTAGCTTTTAAAACTTTTGGCTACTCAATGTATATCTCCTCTTCCAAATCTCCATGTAAAAAGGTTGTTCTAACAACCAATTGTTTGATTTCACGATCCAAATAGGTTGTTAGACCCAAAACTATTCAGATTTAGGTCATCTTGACTATTGGTAAAAAGATTTCATCAAAGTCAATACCCTTCTTTTGATTGAATCCTTTCATTACTAGTCTTGCCTTATGCTTTACCATCTTATTATCATCTCTCTTTATTTTGAATACCCACTTATTCTTCAATGCCCTTTTGCCTTTTGGATGTTTTATAAGCTCATATGTATTATTTTTATCAGAGAATCCATCTCTTCCTTCATAGTTACAAGCCAAAGATCTTTTTCTTCACAAGATGCAACCTCTTGCACATTTTTAGGCTGCCCCTCAACAGTAAGTAACAGGTATTCAGAACTTGGATACCTTGTGGAAGGCAATTTCTCTCTTATTGATCTTTGAAGTTATGTTTCATCTGCTGTAAGATTCAATTGCTCCCTGCTCATTATCCTCAATAGATTGATTTCAATATTATCTAGATGTGGTTTATGTATCTCATCATTATTAGATTGTAACTGTTCACTACCAATGTGTATTTGATTACTCACTTTATCTTCTTCACCTGGAGACTAGTCAATAATCAAAGGAATTGACGAAGAGCTAAATGTGTCATATGATGAGCAACAGTGTGATGATTTATCTCCACTCAGAAGATCAATACCTCTCGTATGCTCCTAAAACACTAAATCCCTACTCCTGACCACCTTTTACTTCTCGATGTCATAAAGTTTGAAGTCAAACTAATCACCACCATATCCAACAAAGATGCAAGGTACCAATTTTAATTCAAGCTTCTTTCTTTGATCTTTAGGCACGTGTCTAAATACCTTACAGCTAAAAACTCTCAAATGGTGATATGTGCAATCCTTGCCAGTTTACGCTCTCTCAAGAATCTTAAAATCTAACAAAACTAATAGAGCTCGATTAATCAAGTAGACCACAATTCAGATTGCTCATCCCCTAAAATATCTTTAGCAATATAGACATTTTGAGCATGCAACGAACCTTCTCCATAATGGTTTTGTTCATCCTCTTAGCAACCCCTTTATGTTGTGGAGTCCCTAGCTCGATTTTCTCATGTCTAATGCCATGTAACGTACTGCATTCCTCAAACACCTTGAAAATATATTCTTCTTTATTGTCTATTTGTAGACACTTCAGCTTCCTCTCAACTTCCCTTTCTACCATATCATGAAACTGCTAGAAAATTTCAAGTACTTGACTCTTAGAGTTCAATTTGTACACTTAAGTCTTCCTCAAAGCATCATTAATAAATGTAACAAAATATTTGTTGCATCTTAATGACTCCTCCTCAATAGGGTCACAGGCATCTGAATGCACTAACTTCAATAAGTCTGACTTCCTTATAGATATTCTCTTGAAAGAGACACTATACTACTTTCCAACCAAGCAATTATCACAAAGATTAAGTGATTGTGAGTTCTTAATTGGTATAAGGGATTTACCAACTTGCAACTTTAATCCCTTCTTACTATTATGTCCCAATCATTGATGCCGCAGATTTGGTGAAGTTTCCTCTTCGGTTATGTATACTTTTCTACCACCACACACCTTTAAGTGTGTCTTATACATAACTCTCCTTAGGCAACTATCATTTCACCTTCATATAGTTTCTACTTCCTATCCCCAAAAGTGTGCTAAAATCCTCTTTGATCTAACATATTAAATGATAAAAAATTTAGCCTTAGATCAGGGATGTGTCATACATCTCTCAAGGTCAGTAAGCATCTGAAGTTTATCTGAACTCGGATATTATCCATACCAATTATCTTAACATTTTTTTTGAAAAATGAATATATATTATCTGTAGATAAAACTACTACAACATTATAATGAGTTCAAGGAAAACACTGTACAAACTAATATATTACAAAGAGAATTAGTGATTAATCATAGTAAGATAATCCACGCTACAAATTCCATCTACATTTCATATATGAGGGGAGATCAAGCCCTAATTTTTTGGCAATTAAAGCGGCTATAATCCAGTTAATGATCTTATCTGCAAGTTAATATTTATCCTCTTCAAGATTGGTAAATCTACGTAAGTTTTGTTCCTTCCAGAGTGAGTAGATGGTAGTGTTAAAAGAAGCCTTAAAAAGAACCGCATTAAACATACCTTTTCTAGAGTTTCTAATTGCCAAACCAACGAATACTCATAAGCATAAGGATACCCACTACTAGGAATCATATACAAAATTCTACTCCGGAAACTTTTGAGTATTTCCAAAGAAAAAAGAGATGATCTCTATCCTTGGCTTCCATTTTACATAAAACATAGGTTGTATCCACATTGTGGTGTTATCAACTCTTGGTGCTGAGTTTGTTTTTCATCGCAATCCAAAAGATAAAAGAGGCTTTAGGTAAAATGACATTTTGCCACAAAAGAGAAGACCCAGGTACTTCAAGTAATCCCTTTGGAAAAATCTGATGGTAAGATTTATTGGAGAATTTACCACTTAGATATGGGGATTAAATGATAGAGTCATCCATTTGCTCATTTTCTATACAAGGGAAATGTTGACCCATAGTATCGAAGCCTCGAAAATTCCCTCTCTATTGACCATTGAAGATCAAAGATGAAATTCTAATATTAAGAGGAATTATGTTTCTCAAGTGTTGAGCATGAGGGTTGAGAATAAGAGGACTCAAGTCCATCTAGTTGTCATACCAAAGCCAAGTTCTTTCTCCATGTCCAATCTTCTGCTTAATACAAGGATAAACAAAGTCTCTTAACTTCATAATCTAGATAAGAATCCAAGAAAACTCCCAAGTACAAAGAGTTTTCCAAAAATTCACATTTTTAAAGTGGTACCCATGCATCCACTTAACCCAAAGACCATTATGGTCAATGTATAGCCACCAGAGCCGTTTGCACATTAGGACCTTCTATATGGTAGAGATAGAAATGATCCCAAAACCCCCAAGTTTCTCCGCAATTTGCATACTTGGGCATACACTCCAATGCTTCCATCAAATACAAATTAATTTGAAGTTTCTACAACTTTTCCAAAAATTTAGAGAATTGAGTGTCGACTTAATGTTGTCTCACCCTCTATGGATATGGAATCTTAGGCTTGTATGGTGGTGGTGGTATGTATAGGTTCTCTTGTTCTTTGTCTTCTACCTTGTTCTTTGGTTTGCTATCTTTTTTAAAACCTAGCTCCTCCAATTGCTTGCCACTCTTATGTGTGATCGCCTTAAGTTGTTCATTTGGATTGGCCTTAGTGTTTCTTAGTAAGCTTCCTGCATTTATAGAAGATAAAGCATTAACACGTTGACCTACTTCTACCTCCAAGTTGTGGATGGATGAAACGTGGTTCTTCGTAATCTAGTCAAACTTTGCCTCCATTCTTTTCTGACTCTCTTATAGTCTTCTTTGTCCTTCCTCTTAGCTTGAGAACTTTGAGCCTAATATGTCCATTAACTTTTCCATTTTATTCTCCAAAGATCTAAGACAATCTTGCTGAAATTCGAGAGGTCCCTGTGTTCTCACTTGGCCACTTGCATTATTAGTACTCCACGAAAAATTTGGGTGGTTTTTCCACCCAAGATTGTAAGTATTAGAGTATAGATTGTTGTTACCTTTTTGTGGCTAACCCAAGTAATTTACTTGTTCTGTACCACTCGCTCCCAGCAAGAATCATTTAGTTAGGTCATGGTTGTCCTATCCACATAATTCACATTGTACTTGCATGGTATTAACTGTGGATGAAGAAGCTCCTTGCATGTTACTCAACTGCTTGGTGACGGCCACAATCTGTGCTTGCAAGGCTATCACTGAGTCAAATGGAATCATTCCTTTTTGCCCCTTGGACCCTTGTCTGTTCCTTTCATTTAACTACATACAACTGTTACTCGCCAACTCTTCTAAAAGATTATAAGCTGCATCAATGGTTTTCCTCATTCCTCATCAAAGACTCTCCTGCAGTTGCATCTGTTGTTCCTCTTGTGCTCTTAGTCACACCATTGTAGATTGTTTGCAAAAGAAACTCCCTTGGAAGTTTGTGGAGGGAGAAACTCCTTTGTAATTCCTTGAATCTTTCCCAAGCTTTATACAAAGACTCCCTGTCACTTCGTTGAAAGTTGGTGATCTTTTTGATGATTCTTGTTGTCTTGGTCAAAGGAAAGTACTTAGCCAAGAAAGATTGGGCTAGTTGCTCCCAAGTAGTGATTTGGCTTGCAGTGAGTGAATTGTACCATGCCTTTGCCCAATCCCTCAAGGTAAAAGAAAACAATCTCAACCTCATTACATTATCCAAAATCCAATTAAACTTGAAGGTATCACAAATTTCCAAGAAATTTGCAAGATGGGCATTGGGATCATCATTGGATAACCCATAAAATTGCACACTACTCTAAAGTATATTGAGGAGTGCCAGCTTGATCTCGAAATTATTGGCTTGAATTACTGGCTTTGTAACTCCTTGAGGACTGAAACCTGGCCTCATAAAATCCATCAATGTCCTCTCAGCTCCTCCTTGCTCTCTTTCTTATGCCATATTCCTTTATATTTGTTCTTGGCATCTAGTTCTTCTTAGCTCTCTTTTGTGCCTTGTAATATCTGAATGCTCTTCCTCACTAAGCTTATTGGACCTTCTCATGTTCCTTATGTTCATGCACCTGCAAAAACTCAAGGAAAAGTATCAAACACTCTTAAATCAATGTTACCTAAACCAAACAAGATGTTAAACAAACCAATCATTGGCAACGACACAAAAAACTTGTTGAATTACAAAACTAATTACTTATTTTAAGCTAAAAAAATACAAGTATACGAGTCGTTACTTGTAATAAAAAGCAGATATCCTCCCATAGAGATTGTGCTTAGGCACCACTTAATTCAGGTTGTGCTTTGTTTAAGACTCAAATTTGAATAATAATTGAAAAGTAAACTAAATCAAAACAAATTAGCAACAATCGAATAATGTAATAATGGATATCCAAAAAGAGAATTAATCAAGTTATGGGAGAGGGAATTTTACCTATCATCAATGCTAATATAGCCTTTTATATGTTTATGGGGTTTCGGTTCTAGACGATCGTAGGGTTGACTACTTTTTCTCGAGTTATAATCATTCCCTAAATTGTAAACCCTAATCGAATTATGGATTTGCAATCTCTTAATTCATAAATTACCAACAATTCTAATTAGTTCTAAAGCTCTTTAATAAACAATCGGGTCTCGCACGGGATCTCTCTCTATGAAATTACAGACTAGCTTGATTACGTGGTCAATTAGATTGTCTAATTCTCATTAATCCAATCTAATCATTTTCATCTGGTTCACCCTCTTGGTTTATTACTGAAATATGTAAATACACCAATCAATCACGACACCTAACTCAAGTGAACACAAACCAACTAGATTAACATTAAAGATAAGCAAAATCCCGAAGGTAAAGTTAGACATCATGCATAACTCAAACTCCATATCCATATAACCCATTTCAATCTTATACATTAAATGAATAAAAAGGTAAATACAGAGGAAATGAAACTCAGTTTAGATGATTCATGAGAGCAGTGGCATCAAGAGAACACCTATTTTGTGAAGCTTCCGCGTTAGAACCCTCTTCGTCTTCCTCTTCTTCTTCTCTCTCTCTCTTCTTTCTCTCATTCTTTTGGGTTTCCAAATGTAGGCAAAATGTAGGCTCTCTTCTATGGTTCCATCATTATCCTTTTATAGTATTTTCCAATTATGGCAACCTTAGTTTCTTTCCAGGGTCTGAAATGTTTGAAACGTCCCTCAAAAACTCAAAATTGAAAGTGACTCCGATCATGTCTTTGCCCATGCCACGATCGTGGCTCGTTAACTACTCTCTGTCACTATCGTGGCAGATTCCCCATGAATGTGGCCCTATGATTGAGCTTCTTTCACGATTGTGGCCTAATATTGTTGCTTCTGCCACTATCGTGGCAAGTCCCTCACGATCGTGGCCTTGTGTTTTAGTTCAAGTCTCCTCCGAAACTCTTCTGAATGCCTTGAAACACTAACAAATTCATCACGATACCTCATATACGTAAAATTGAAGCTCAAAAACATGTTCTCACCCAAAGAACACTTAAAACAAAAATATTTATGAACTAACACAATTCTTAAGCTAAACACACACTAAACAAGCAACTTAACTACTAAACACATATAAAATTACCTATAAAAATAAAATGCAATCTACACCTATCAGTAACACTTGAGATAGCCAACTTGAGACGTTCCATAAGTATTTTAGAAATCACTTTATAGATGATGTTGCACTAAGAGATGGGGTTAAAATCATTCATACTATAAGGATTGTGTTTTTTTGGCACTAAGCAAATATAAGTATGATTTAATTCCTTGAGCATTTTAGAGGAAGCAAAGAACTCCATCACTACCTTCGTGAGAAGCTTACCCATGATGTCCCAAGTGTGTTGAAAGAAAAGTGTTGTAAAACCATCTGTACTAGGAGATTTGGAACGATGCATATGAAAAAGAGTTCTCTTGACATCTAATTCTGAGATTAGGGAAACCATAATTTTTTAAATGTTTTACTCAACCAAAGAATCAAACAAGTTGAGAACATTAGTATTAGAGTCAGTGGATGTATCTGAACCCATTAGGTTCTTAAAGTGAATGATAGCAATCTCTTGTAAATGTTTCTAGTATGAAAATTTGGTATTGGCATCACCATCTTTCAACCAACTCAGATGTCATTTTTAATTGAGAATAAAGTTCTCAAAGTTGAGGGCTTATTGGTATTCTTGCAGTCATGTCTGCTCAACTGCTCTAAGTGCAAAATTATGAGGATATTCATAGCAATCTCTTTGAGTTTATATGAAATAATTTTTTAGAGATGAGAGGGGTTAGTTTCTGGTGGACATGAACTCTTTAAGAGCAAACTGCTCCAGCTTGAGTTTTTCATAAACTGAAATGCCTTATATCCAATGATGTCAGTATTCCAACATCTATCATCTAATGTCATAAAGCCATATAGTTAATGTAACACCCACATACCCCTAGAAGGATATGTAAATGCCACACAAAATAGAACTAAAACATACCAAACATTTCAAATAACTTCCAAAAACTCAAGCAAACATACATTACATATCATTAGATGTTATTTTATAAACATAATATATCAGACATATTGTACTTAGCAAAATACATGTCATAAATTCAAAAGCCAACTTGTATTAAGGTTATTACAAACCTTTTACATCAAAAAACAATATGTCTCAACATATGGAGTACAACTTAAAAACAAACTGAACATTTCCAAAACAAAACATATTCTTTTTGGCCACTGCAGTTGCCTTTGTCCAAGTCTTTAAACCTTCTTATTAGAACCTACACGGAGGTAAAACTACTGTGCAAAGCATATAGCTCAGTGGTTAATAACTAAATAAGATATAAACTGGCGACTGTCTCTAACAGTCATCTAGCATTCACATGTATAGAATCAAATCATATCACCAACAATCTTTAATTGTTCATATTATAGAGCAATCAAAACATTGTATGTCTCAGAACAGAATATGATTCATCAATATAGAACAAGACATAAATATCATAACATAATGTTCAAGAATCAGAATAGGATATATTTCTTTCAGATCAGAATATAACTTGTATCACATTAAGATATGTATTTTATAAAAATCAGAACTTATTTTGTATCATAACAGAACTAGTTTATATCAAAACTGAATATGTATCAAAATACAAAACAAGTTAGCCTACTAATCCTTTTTACAGAAGTGGGTAACGGGACCATAACAGAAGATACCATGATTGGTATCACAGAACAAAAGAGACTTATGTCTCAAAATCAGGGAACATCGTAGTGTCGATGATCAAGGGATATATGCGTTGTGACAATAATCAGGGGAAACCTTAGTGTCAAGTTACAAGAGTAGCTTCACCCTTCTAGGTATGCCTATTTATCCACGACTAGGACTTGGTAATTTTTAAAACAAAACATGTCACATTTTAGAATTCTCATGTAAAAGATATATTGCCAAACACATGACTCTATTCCACTTTGCTCAACTTGAACATATTCATTCACATTTGATCAAACTCATCATGCCTTATAAACATAAGCATTTGCAATGATGCACCAATGGATAGATTAAGTAATTACACTTTACATGTACTCACCTAAGTTCCTAATTCACAAAACATTCATAACTAACACATCAATTATGTCATTTAAAACGCATATGTGTTCATAAGTATACTTCATTTCTTTAATAACTTATACATTCCAAAATTAGATACTTTGTTATCTAATAACACCTTCCTCAAGTTATTACTTGAATTAAAAATAGAAATCTTATGCAACCTTTAATTAACTTATTCTACACCAAACTTGGTTTATTTTACACCTTAATTAAGTCCAATTACACCATTATAAAGTACCTTAACCTTATATAGTCCAACAATTGACCAAAACCAACCTTTTCTCCTTCCTAAGTACTTCCCACGACTATGGGAATGATCCATATAAAACCCACAATCGTGGGTTGAGTGAACTGAAGATTTACTCACCCACAACCTTCATTTTACTTCAAAATTTTTCTCCTTCATACTCCATCTAATACACTTTCACCAAAGTCCATCAATTTTAGTTCAATTCTACTTTATTCATGCTTCAATCCCTTATCAAATTCATGTCCAAATCCAATTCAAAAATCATTCATTAGACAACTCACATAGCATTATCTTATATACATCAAAACCAAAATAGAATTTTCCAAACAAAGATCATTTTCCAGCATTCAATTATCAACATCATAACACATATTTCATAGCAATTCAATTATCATAAAAATTGTATTAATTTATGCTATCAAGTTTAAAATTCCCTTAAATTTTTAACTTTAAAGAACAAGCCAAACTAGCCTTCCATACAACCAATACAAGTCCAAAATCTAAGTGAAACTAGGACGTTTTTAACACCAAAAGATAGCAACAAATAAGATAGCATGTGGTATCTTTTTTAAGGCAACATGTTGATGTAGTAATTAAGCACAACATAAGCCAAAAACTTAAGATTAGAAGAGGATGGTGTTTTGGTGGTGAATGAGAAAAAAGAAGGATGAGTTACAGTAGAAATTAGCTAATGCATAAGGTTATGCCATGTGTAAAATGAGTGTCCTTACTTTAGGGATACTTATCACACAAAGACACAAACCACATTTCCTTCAATGGAATAACCTACGTGTACCAGATGTCACAATTTTATTAACTCATTTGTCACATAATCAATGCTGCCAAATGTCATTTAATTATACTGCCATTTGTCTCTTATTTACTTATGCCAAATGTCACTAAATGAATAGGCTTAGTCATTCAATTTTTCATGTACCAATTTGTCTTGCCACTTGACATTTTTTTCTAGTAGAATTGTACATTTTAGTACTTCAATTTTCTAATGGTATCAATTAATTCCAAGTCACTAAGTATGATCCATTAAACCAAAAATTCAAGACATATACAATTCACAATCATACACAAATTCAACACATATCACATTTACTTTCATGAACATGTAACATTTCAACTAGGATATAATTTGGGGCCTTATAGGTAAGCTGTGAAAATTGACCCACTTGGGGATAACGTTAATCATGCCTCGGCCAAGGCCATCCCTGGTCTCCACTACTGAACGAACAAAGGTTGGTTGACCTTGCTCGATGATTTTAGACAGATTCGACCCATCAGAAAACTTGACCAACAAAGTGTCATCCTCCCGCAACATCACTTTCTCCAAGCCTTTCTTGCCTCACCAAGCCTTCGCCTAGGCATTAACAATTGGAAATGTTGAATGTTGGATGTTTGGATCAAAAGAAGCCAATTAAGGCTAAGGACCAGGTTTGAGCTCCTGCATTCAACAGAGCTAATGGAGGTGAAACAACACCATCCTTAAGGACGTTTGGGTAAACCTTCAAAGCCCTCTTATTGTGGTGAGTGGTAATGTTGTCACCTGTAACCAAATTGATACAAATTCTAATAATGAAATATGTAGTTAGTGAATAGTTGAGATCGTTCCCACGAGGAATCTAACCAATTGTGCTCACTTTAAGAGTTAAACAATTTTGTAATCAATGAATACCCCAAATTTTATCATTCAAGTAAATATAAACAAAGTCAATTTAAGGCAATCATATTTCAAAAACTAGCACATAATTATAGAAAACCCTCGCAAATCGAATTTCGCTTAAATCGCTCAAATGTTTATTGGTTCAGTATTTCATTCAAATTCCTCTAATGCAAATATTCTACCATAGGTTTGCTTTTTCACCAACTTTTCACCACTTGAATTACGAACATGCACAAATCAAAAAGGCTTTATTCAAGGTTGTATTGGTCTATAGGTAAAGGTAAGGATTGGTAAATGGAAAAAGCAAAAATAACAATAGCAAAGCATCTAACCACTTGTGGAGACACAATTTCAATCACAAAAGAGTCAATAAAGTAATTCCGTGTAGAGATAGATTACACTCCATAATTTGTTTTTCACTGCTGTATTATTTTTTTCTTCTCTTTTTTGAAATATACTGAAATTTCAGATCAGGAGATAGCAGTATAACACATAATTCAAGTCTTAATCTCTTTAATTTCCCTCCATCTTTTTCTTTTCCTTGCTTTCCATAGTTCTCCAAATAAGTTTGACATAAATTATGGTTAGAATGCCTACTTATATTTATAATGGATGAAAATTTTAGAGGTTTTAGGTGTTTATTATGGGTTTATCAAGAAAATAGTTCAGCTCAAAAGGTTTAACAAAGGATATTGAACTGGGTTGGATTTTTAAGCTAAAGGTTTTAAAAAAAGATGGCCTTTATCATTTTTATTCACGAATGTATAGATGCGATCTCAAGTCGGTTCCAAGCAAGTTCTAGAGAAAAAATCACCTTAGAAGATAATCACACATCAAAGAAATACAAATTGATATAGATGTTTCAATCTTTTAGGAACAAAAACTCACATGTTAATGCATTTCACAACAATTATACACCATGTTTAATCATATGATTACCAAACCTTGACTAAGTATATACACTTGTATTTATTAACTAAAGTTGCATATATTTTTCTAAAAATAAAATTAACTCATATTATGCGCTAAGTCATTAAAAATGGAAGTATAGAAAGTGTCGAAGTTGGCTAATCAATTGCAAACAAGTCAATAAGCATTCAAAAATTTTCAACAAAGATTCCTAAATATCAGTTATATGGAACATACCCCACCCTCACATCTAATCCATCCATTGTCCCCAATGTAATTATATAACGTAAAAGAAGCTAAAATAGAAAAGAGAACAGGAAAGAAAGCTTCTTTGTAAGTTGATCGCCTAAGTCATGGGGATGGTGGGTAAGGACGTTGAAATCCTTGGCATGCCCAATATGCTATCAAATTATGCCCCATTCAGTGCATCTTGTGCTTAAGTCAAGCCAAACGAATATCCAAGTTGGCCTGGGGAGGTTGGCTACTACTTGATGTAGGTGAGATAACCTGACTCTTTGTGGTTGGATGTGGGTTGGAAGGGACAGCTGGACCCGGATAAGTAAATGATATCCTCACATGACTCATTCACGATTCCCATCCTACATAAACATTCCAAATCTAAAGGTTCTATGGCACAAGTCACAAGCATGTCAGTATTTTCAGGATTCAATAAATTCAAATTAACGACCAATTGAGTGATATAGCACCCTAATATTAACAGTTTGGATTTCTTATTTATCACAGATTGAAATTAAGTCAAAAACTAAAATCCCAAATTAACAGGAATTTTTTTGTCCATACACCACAAAAAATAAAATTCGGCCTTAGAAAATGTATCAGAAGAATCTAATCGGCCTAAAAAATTGTACACTAAGAGTCGATGTATGATTTTGAAAACAAGATTTTTTAAATATGAACTCTTAGATGCACTGGCATTATATGGTTGAGGATCGACAAACTATTGAGTGCATAGTTCATGGGCATGAAAATCAATATGATAATCATAGCTGGAACTTACAAATGGTTCATTCTTAATGTCATCGGTAGATATAAAACCTATAACAATATTAAAATCAGTAATAGATAACGCAAATTCCTGGCACGTCTAAATTCAACGATTCACTTAGTAAACAGGTCAAATTATTTGTAGGAATTAAATTGAAAGTGGCTATAAAATTCTAGTGTCAATTCAACATAAGCAGGGCAGTCATCTTTAACAATTGCATTCTGAAAATTTTGCTCAACCAATTGCTCAAAGGAATTACGAATTTGTAGAGCATCAAGAGTGTCAGTCAGAACATACTTACATGGGTAAATTTTGCATTGGCTCAATTGTTGAAATCTTTAATTGTCCTCTAGTAGTTGAAAAGAAGTGAAAGCCCCACTTCATGAGTTCCATTGGCCTCTCCTTTTGATTTTCTTACCGTTCTGAGTTCGATTCCTAGTTGTAGGACCGTGGGTTGGTTAGGAAATTAGAGGAATGGAGGCAATTAGTGTCGTAGTTGTGGTATCCGATGGAGGTTTGGTGTTAACCAATTTAGGGATTAGTGAAGCTAATCGGCATGAGTAACTCTTCTTACATGGCATGGTCCCAATCTTTGTGATTTTACAGACCTGAAATCACAAAAATGAAAGCACAAAACCAACAAAAATTTTGGACTAGTGGGTGGCGTTGGTTACAGAGGTAAGGAGGGTAAAAGGTTTGGGGTTGTTATTGGAATGGCATGGGTGTGGCATAAATTTATAGTGGGTGGGTGAAATTTGAGCGTGTCAACAAAATTGGAGTGGGTAAGCGAGTGGAAAGGATGAATGAAAGTGTAAGGTTGAAAATGTATTGGGCGATGAAATAATAGTGGGTGGGCGGGAAAGGAATGTTTTTAATAATTAAAATATAATTGAAAATATTAACATGTGAAAATACTAAAGGAAATGGGATAAAATGGATAACTAAAAAAATAAACAAATTAAAATAATGAAAAATAGAAATAAAATTGAACATGAAATTTTTGGGTTATCCCTAAATGCGCTTCTTTTAAGTCATTAGCTGGACATGTTTACTGACTTACCTAATCAGAGATAGATTGGGGCTACTAGCTCCATCTCTTCCACATTCTCGATTGGAGAACTCTCATAGTAAGGTTTCAGGCAGTGTCTATTAACCTTAAATTACCTTAGAAGTGTCTAAACTTTGAATTTCTACTGCACCATGAGAAAATACGTTATTAACAATAAATGGTCTGAGCTAGTGAGATCGTATTTTTCCTAAAAGTAACTTAAGCTTTGAATGATAAAGAATAACTTTTGGTCTTACTGAAAATTACTTCGTTAAAATCATTTTATCATGAAAAGCTTTTGTTTTTCTTATAAATTTTTGCATTTTTAAGCCTCATTACGGATCTCTTCTAACTCTTGCAATTATAACTACCTATTATTACCAGCCTCTACCAAATCCATGTTTAACTGCTTCACAACGCAGTAGGCTCTATGTTCTATTTCTAGAGGCAAATGACAAGGTTTACCAAAAACTAACCTATACAACGACATGCCTATTGGAGTTTTGTAAGCAGTTCCATACGCCACAAGGCATCATCCAAATGTAACCTCCAATTTTTTCTGTTTAGATTCACAACTTTTTCTAAATTTGATTTAATTTCACAGTTGGAGACTTCAACTTGCCCACTTGTTTGCAGATGATATGTAGTCGAAATACGATGTGAAACATCATGTTTCTTTATCAATGTTACAACAATTTTATTACAGAAATGAGTTCCCATGTCCCTAATCATAGCTCAAGGTATTTTATACATGACAAAAATATTAGATTTGACAAATTTGACTACAACTTTAGCATTATCTATATGAGTAGCCTTCGCTTCTATCCACTTTAACACATAATCCACAGCTAGAATGATATAATTCTTACCAAAAGATGAAGGAAAAGGATCTGTAATGTCAATTCCCCATATATCAAAAATTCCACATACCGGGATATTTGTAAGTGGCATTTCATCTCTTCATCCCAAACTACCTATTCTTTGGCAACGATCACTAGACTTACAAAACATATAAGTATCACAAAATAATTTAGGATAAAATAAACCACATTCAAGAATTTTATGAGTTGTTCTTTTGGGGCCAAAGTGTCCCCCACACACAGATGAATGGCAAAATTTTAATATGGCAGGAATTTCATCATCTACAAAACACCTTCTAATAATTTGAACAGCACAAAATTTCCAAAGATGAGGTTCATCCCATATGTAATATTTGCCTCTTGTTTAATTTTATCATTTTTCATCTCTAGATAGATCACTAGGTAAGGACTTAGTCACTAAGAGATTTACTATGTCAACATACCATGGAATTACCTATTGGATTGCAAAAAGGCTTTAATCTGGAAATTCATCTTGGAAAACATCAAATGTATTGGTTGGAGTGATTAGACTAAGATGATCAGCTACTAAATTTTTAGCTCCCTTCTTATCGCGTATTTCCAACTTAAATTCTTTTAGGAGAAAGATCTACCGAATCAACCTTGGTTTTTCTTCTTTCTTAGTCACGAAATAGTTTAGAGTTGCATGGTCTGAATAAATGATCACTCATGTACCCCATAGGTAAGACCAAAATTTTTTAAACCTAAAAAGTAAAGCCAAAAATTCTTTCTCCGTTGGGAATAATTCTTCTGAGCATCGTTAAATGTCATGGAGGAATAGTAAATGACATGAGGTACTTTGTCCACTTTTTGACCCAAAACTACTCCAACTGCATAATCCAAGGCATCGCACATTAATTCAAAGGGAATGTCCCACTTCGGTGGCTGAATTATTAGGGTTGTAGTGAGTCATCCCTTTAGTTCATCAAATGCAATCTTGCATGTCTCATCAAAATCAAATTTCACGTCTTTTTGGAGTAGTATACACATAGGTTGAGCAATATTTGAAAAATATATAATAAATTATCGATAGAATCCTACATGACTAAGAAAAGAGCGAACTTCCCACAGAGTTGCGGGGTAAGGTACAGATTTGATAACATATATCTTAGCCCTATCAACCTTAATTCCCTTATAAGAGACTGTATGACCCAAAATTATGCCTTGATCAATCATAAAATGACATTTTTCATAATTTAAAACCAAATTAGTATCAATGCAACGTTTAAGCACATTCTCAAGGTTGATAATGCATGTATCAAAAGATTCTCCATAAACTGTAAAGTCATCCATGAAAACTTCCATACAATCTTCCACAAGATTAGAGAAAATAATTACTATACACCTTTGAAATGTCTTTGGTGCATTACACAAACCAAATGTCATTCTTCGGTATGTAAAGGTGTCAAACGGACACGTGAAAGTTGTTTTCTTTTGGTCATTTGGTGCAACCAAAATCTAATGATAACCTGAATAACCATCTAAACAACAATAGTGAGATTTACTTGTAAGTCTTTCAAGTATTTGTTTAATAAATGGAAGCTAAAAATGATCTTTTCTAGTAACTGAATTTAGCTTCCTATAATCTATACAAACTCTCCAAAATTTTGAGCATGAGTGGGTATTAACTCACCATCACTATTTTCTATTATAGTTACCCCAGTTTTCTTTGGAAATACCTAGATTGGACTTGCCCAATTGCTAACTGAAATGTGATAGATAATTCCAACATCAAGAAGCTTCAAGATTTCCTTTTGCACCACCTCCATCATGGGTGGATTTAAACAACGTTGGGGTTGCCTTACCTCTTTGGCTTCATCTTCAATCAAATTTGGCACATACAAATGGTCGGATTAATGCCTTTTAAATCAGCCACTGTCCATCCAATGGCTTCTTTTTGTTGTCTTAGCACCTAAATCAGTTGTTCTTCCAGCAAAGAAGTGAGTTTACTTGAGATAATAACAGACAACGTTTCTTGCTCACCCAAAAATATGTATTTTAGTTGGTTAGGCAAATTCTTCAACTCTAACATGGGTGGTTGAATCAATGAAGTCAATAGCTTGGAGTTGTTTCGGGACAACTCCACATAAGGTGATTGTTTCACCATTTGCTTAGTTTTCTCCAAATTGCAAAACATGGATTCAAGTTCTTTGTTGGGCACCAACATCTCTATGATTGACTGCCAGTGCAATGCATCTCCAATTTCAAGGATTGTCTCAAGTTCATCTCTTACATTTAATGATGAATTTTTCTGCACCCAAGTGTCAATAAATCCACAGAAACAACAGTTTGTTCATCATCCGAAAATTTCATGGCATTGTATATATTGAATTTGATTAATTCACCATCAAATTCCATAGTCAATGATCCATCATAAACATCAATTTTTGTTCTAGTGGTTTTCAAGAACGGCGTTCCAAATAAAATTGGAGTTGAAGAAGATACACCCTCACTATCCATTTGTAAAATGTAAAAATCAGCTAGAAAAAGCATTTTACCTACTTGAACCAAAATATCCTCTAACACGCCTTTTGGATAAGCATTTGAATGATCAGCTAATTGAATCACTACATTAGTTTCTTTGAGGGGGCCATATGTTTAAGGACTTTTAAACATCATAAGGCATGACATTTATTGATGATCCCAAATCTAAAATATCTTTTTCAATTCTTAAATCACCAAATTTACACGGCATAGTGAGCATACCTAGGTCTTGACATTTAGGTGGTAGCTTTTTCTTCTGAAGTATTACAAACATGTTATCTCCTAATTGTACTTTCTCATCAAATTTTAATTTCCGTTTCGAAGTGAAGAACTCTTTTAGAAATTTAGCATAATGACGAATTTGCTTAATGGCATCAAGCAAATGAATATTTACTTGGACTTTTCTGAAAGTCTTCAATATCTCTTTCTCTTGCTCCTATTTCTTTGTTTTGACAAATCGACTAGGAAAGGGATGGCACAACAAATTTCTACAGATCTTAATGTGTCTTTTTAGTTTGGTTAGGTACTTCATTTCTTGCTTCTTCTTTGATTTCCCTCTTGAAGATTTTTGGAGAAGGTTCCTTCAATTCTTTACCACTTTGCAACATGATAAATTTGACACTTTACTTGGGATTGATTTCTGTTTGAGAAGGAAATTTTCCAAAATTTTGTGCCTCTAACCGATTGATGGATGTTTTCATTTAGCTCAATTGAGCGTCAAGATTTTGAATACTAGCTTGAGTATCTTGCTGAAATGTATTGGTATTAGTGGCCAAAGATTTAACTATATCTT
>JAOQMR010027330.1:0-45869 GCA_027563865.1 Erythroxylum pelleterianum | reverse complement strand
TTTAGGAGGCCCCAATGACCCTAGATCGAACCTATCCAATTTTCACAGTGCGATGGTTGGCTGTTCACGGACTAGCTATACCTACCGTTTCTTTTTTGGGATCAATATCAGCAATGCAGTTCATCCAACAATAAACATAATGCGAATTAATTATAGAGCTATGACACAATCAAACCCCAAAATAAGGAATAGAAAGAAATTAATCGCTTCGATCATGTATCAACATACAATCTTCGGGAAAATTCAATCTCTGGGAAAAGAGAAGGTTCCATCGGAACAATTAGTTTTTTCAGGGTACTTCGTCTTTTTTTTCATTTTGAACAAATTCGACCATTGGAATTCTGTCGGTTATAATATTAACATTATAGGAAAAGTACTTCTGAATTGATCTCATCCTTTAAGAATTGTCCTTTTTCTTTATTTTTCTTTATTGAGGAATAACTTAAATCCCTCAATAAAATACATCTTGTAGAAATACCAATACATATTTCATTCTGTAGTTTTCGATTACGAGAAATAATTACGCATTCCCTTACCCTAGTTTATGAATTCGGATACGAATTCGATATCTTTAAGAATCCAAGTAATTCATCAAGCTTCAACACGCTCAAGTCCTTGGCTTCTTATACAACGGTGACTTTTGGTCTCCATCTTTTTGGTAGACTTCTGAGAATCTTTTGAATGCGATCTTGATTATCATAAGTTCTGCCGAGAGCTTTTAGTCCATTGACAATAGTTTGAAATCGTCCAAACATCTGATCAATAGATTCTTCGCCCTTCATCTTGAACAGTTCATATTGGTGTACAAGAATACTTATCTTAGATTCCTTTACTTGACTGGTGCCTTCGTGTGCGATGGATAGAGTATCCCACATTTCCTTCGCAGTGTCACATCCATGAACTTTGTCGTACTCGCTTATGCTTAAGGCACAACTTAGAAAGAATTTGGCCTTTAAATTTAGCTGAAATCTCTCTTTTTGATCCGTTGTCCATCTAATTCGTGGAATAGAATTTCCTTCATCATCTACTGTCCATTCTCTATAATGTCCCAAAGATTAATATGAGTCGATTCAATGAAGAGTCGTGTCCTGTCTTTCCAATAATGGTAATCTTCACCATTGAATACAGGTGGTCTAGTGATGGACGCGCCTTCAGCTATATATACGTGTGATTCTACTATAGATCTTTATCCACACTTTGTAACGACAGTTCTTGGACATCGAGCTCTGATACCAATTGAAGTAAATTACGCATAAGTATAGACTTTATATGTGATATACAAAATGCACAAGAAGAGGAGTTGAATTGTGTATTCTTTTTCGTAAATATGTTTCCCTTATGTATTTTTAAAAAACTTGCTTTCTCAAAAACTATTGAGTGAAAATATCACGATGTATTGCAGTTAACTTCTAAGTACTTTGTATAAAAATAATAAGAATAAAAGTTGAGAGTTTAGAGTAAAAGCTAACACAACAATTTATCCTGGTTCACCCCAAACCATAGACTACGTCCAGTCCTCAAAATCCTTTCTGAGATTTCACTATACTTCTAAAAAATACAAGTATTCTTTTCACCGAGCCTCTTCTTGTTTCTTGATCTTTGAAGAAACAGTTATTCAGTTGAGTTCTGTAACTAACTCAGATTGATTAACCATCCGACGTGGTATTAGGTCTTCGTTTTATTTTTGCTTTAGCTTCGTCTCTCTTTCGTCTTCGCTTCATCTTAGTTTCCACTTCGTCTTAGTTTCCACTTCACTTTGTCTTATTTTTGTCTCCATGCTTTGTCTTACTTTTGTCTCTACACTTCGTCTTTCTTTTGTCTCTGCACTTCGTCTTACTTTATAATATTATTATTATTTGATTTTCATCAAAATTAGTAATCGTAAAGTCATTTTGACTTAACAATATTAAAATTTTATCCTTTTTTCCTTTGTCACATATATATAATTACATGGATGTATCTTTGTAATATATGGATGAGTTATTGTTGTTCTATTTTACCTATCTCCTTTTTCCATTTCCACATAGGTGCTTTCGTTCTTTTTCTAGTCCAATCGTGTTATAATTGCTTTATATCATATTGCCTAAAAAGCATTTATTTAGAAGTGAAAAAGGCCCCAAAAAAGAAACAAGTAGAACAATTAACAGAATCCCAAAAAGGAGCTATTAATAAATTTATTAAAAGAGTTGACTCCTCTAATGATAATCCTGAGAATTAGGTGAAGGTAATTTTGAACAAAATAAAGAAAATTTAGTGATGAGATTCATATTTTTGAGGATTTTAGTAATTTGAGTGAGCATAATCATGTATTAAATGCAACCAATATATATAATTTAAGGGCAAATGAGCAACTACTCGCCATATTGGATATTTATGATCATAGAAACCTGGGATAATCTAGATAATAAAATAAGTTACATTTTAGTTAAAAAAGAGCCTAAAAGAGAATTAAATCTTAGGTTTCCTTTAGGCAATACCCCTTGGTATTTTCATATTCTTATTATTCTAGAAAATTGAGTATGGAGAAATTAGTGATAGAAAATGGTTGGTTCACTCTAAACATATAGATAAAGTATACTATTTTTATTGTAAGTTGTTCAAATCTAATAGCAGAAAAAGTGTGTTAGCAAATGATGGATTTAGAGATTAGAAGCATCTTAGTGAGAGATTCAAAGAAAATGAGAATAGTGTTGAGCATATGACTAATATGAGGATTTGGAATGAATTAAAAGTAAGATTGAGCAAAAATCAAACAATTGATAAAGAATTGTAATAAGAAATTTTAAAAAAGAAATAATGTTGGATATAAGTTTTGATAAGAATAGTTTATGTTCTGAAATGTCTTGCTAAATATAGTTTGGGTTTTTTAGGATCTCATGAGAAAACTTTACCAAAATAATAATGCTAATTTTTTTTGGGATTGATTGAGATGATTTTTAGATTTGATGTAATAATGGAAGACCATGTTAGACACATTCAAAATCATGAAATTCATAATCATTATCTTGGTCACAAAATTCAAAATTAGGTTATTTCTCTTTTGGCCTATAATGTTAGAAGTTCTAACATGAGGAGCATTAAAGAGGCAAAATATTTTTCTATTATTCTTGGTTGTACCTTATATTGGAGCCATTAAGAACAAACGAGTCTGTTAGTACGATATGTGAATATATCAAATAAAAAAATAGAGGAGTAGTTTTTAGAGTTCTTAAAGGTAGATGACACATTTAAACAAAGACTTTTCAATGAATTATCGAATTCATTTAAGTCTCTTAATCTTAATATCCATAATGTAAGGGGTCAAACATTAAGGAGTTCAAAAGCGATTACTTGAAATAATCCCGAGGGAATTATATATGTCATGTGCTTGTCATAATCTTAATCTTATTCTTAGTGATATGGTGCATTCTTGTGTTGAAGTTGTTTCATTTTTTTAAAGTTGTACAATGTACATATGCATTATTTTCAAGTTCTCCTAAAATGTGGAAGGTTTTACTTGATAATGCTTTGGGCTTAACCATGAAATCATTGTCTAACACTCATTGGGAGAGTCAAACAAAAAGTGTTAAAATTATTATGTTTTAAGCTCCTAAAATAAGATTAGCTTTAATGGAATTATCTAGATCTTGTGATGATGCCAAGTCAAAAAGCAAAAAGTTTGGTTAGTGTACCTAAAGATTGATTTTTTACCTGGTACGATTATTTGCTATGATATTTTATTCGCAATTAACATGATAAGTGAAAAGCTGCAATCTAAATCTATGTGTGTTGACGTTACAATAGAGCAATTAGAAGGTGCACTGGTATTTTTTGATAAATATAAAAATGAAGAGTTTGTCTCTTGTATGAATATTGCCAAAAGTTTTTCACATAAGATGAATGTAGAGCCTACATTTCTAGCTAGACATTGTATTATTAAGAAAAGACAATTTGATAAAAATGATCATGATGGAGAAATAAAAGCAGTTGAGGATTTCTTTATAGTTAGTTACTTTCTAGTTGTTGTAGATATAAATATTGCTTCCTTGCATAATATATTTGAATAATTAATGACATTTGAAAATATTGGAGATTCTTATATGATTTAAAGAAGTTGAATTCATTAGATGGTAATGAATTAAGAGAATGTTGTACTAATTTTACAACTATTTTTTCTCATAATAATATGTTGGAAGAGGATTTAGGTGATCATTTTTCTAAATTAAATGTGTTGTAAGTGACTTTGTCAAATCAGTTAATGTCATCAGTTGAAATTCTTGAATTTGTTAAAATTGCAGATTGTTATCTAAATATTTCAATTACTTATTGAATTCTATTGACTATACTTGTGATTGTAACATCAGTTGAGAGAAGTTTTTTAAACTTAAAATTATTAAAAATTTGCTTGAGATCATTAATATCATACGAAAGGTTGACTGGTTTTAGCTATTTTATGTATCGAGAAGAATATATTGGACAATATTGATTTTTATATTTTTATTAATGATTTTACATTTAGAAATGTGAAAAAATTGTTTTTATGTTCATCAGTAAAATTCTCTTAATGTTTTGTAATTTGATATTAATGTTTGATTGTCACTATAGCTATTTTATTATTACTGCTACTATTTTTAGTAATTTTATTACTGTGGTGTTATTTATTGTTATAATCATTTGGTATTTTATTTAGTATATAAACTTATAACTTAACTTACTTATTTATGAATATTAAATTTTAATAATAAAAATATACTTTAAAAATTTTCATATATATACGTCATCAATTCATTGAAGCCTTTATTTTGTATGCACAAACGACCCTAACTATTGACCATAAATTAATCTCGTGCGTTGGAAAATTTGGAAGCGGTGGGTGGGGTAAGGGGGGCTCTGTCATGAACGAGTTGAAGGAGAGAAATGCGGCCTCACTCACCACTCGTCAGAAAAGGAATCGACTTTGACTTTTGGGAGCACATTGGAGTTGTGTTGTGTCTTAAAACAACTAAACAGGTAAAGTAAAGAAGGCGAGGGAGTATGGAGTATGGACCAGTAGAAAGATGAAAAGAAAGGCGAAAGAAAAGGGGCAGGAACGCAGTTACTGGAAAGTAAAGGGAGTTATAGAAGAAAAATGAAAATAAAAGAAACCCGTATTGATTTAGCGGCTGACTGGTGGTGTGGTGAATGGTGATGCTGTGCTATGCTGTTTTTAAAATAATTAAGAGCTCTGTCTGTGCATATACACGCACAGTCTGGACCTCAGCGCCTTTTGTTTCTGTTGCATAGTACCACACTAACTCCACTACTCTTAACTTCTATAGAGAGAGAGGGAGGGAGGGAGGTCGTCTTTACTCTTCAGAATTTAATTTAGATAGAGAAAACCCAAGGCCATCCATCCCTCGAATGTAGTGATTCGTTTTCATTTTCTCTCTCTTTCTCTCTATGTATACGTAACATGGAGAGAAGGAGAGAGTTAAGGATGCAATTGCTTCAAATAAAAATGCCATCTTTGGTTACACATTGTGTGAGTCCTAAACAACTGCTTTACAGACTTAACATGTAGACTAACTTAGCCAGTAGGAGTAGTTGCATTCCTTCTTTTTTTTTTGGTAGTGTGATTGAGGTGGAAGAGCGGAGGTTGAGGCGGAGAGATGGTGATATGAAGTGGGGTGGTCTGGTTCTTTTATTTTTTATTTTTGGAGAGAGTTGATTAGAGCCCATGATTTGAAACTTCTCGCTCTATAATCTCCTTAACTGACTCTCTTCAATCATGCCAAATTCTTTGACATTTTAGCCGTTTCACTCCCTATGATATGTCCCCTCTTTAGCCTTCAAAACCAACGCGTCAATCCCACAACCCAAACTATCAAGCTCCAACCTTTGCTCTTTGTGCTTTATACTTAATAGTGTTGTGTTGAAATGCAGGCGTAAGTGCTGGTTATTTGAGCCTGTTACTGCTTAATATATTTCTTCTTCGCCTCGGTAATGGAGTACGCTAGCGTTGGGGCAGGTGGGCTCGGAGATGGTGGAGGAAGCAGTGGTGGTGGGTCTGGTAGTGGGGATCATGACTCCTCCGACCCACAAAAGAGGAAGAAACGTTATCATCGCCACACTGCTTACCAAATTCAGAGACTTGACTCGTAAGCACTGCTTTTCCCTTCACTTAGACTATGTTCTACCAGCACTGTTATTCAGTTTGTTTGCATACAACGTGCTGAGAATATTGATGTGCATTTTGCGGGTTGTGGTTGTTCTCAATGCTACGGTGGAATATGAAGACTGTTTAAGGAATGCCCACATCCAGATGAGAAGCAGAGGTTACAGTTGAGCAGGGAATTGGGTTTGTCACCACGCCAGATCAAGTTTTGGTTCCAAAACAGGAGGACCCAGATGAAGGTGAAAAATTGCTTTCTTTTTCTTTTTCTGTTTCTGTCTTCTCTTTTCTTTTTAATCTCCTCTTAAGTTTCCTGCTCATAGTATTCTTTTTTGCGCTGTGAAACAACTTCAAGATAATTAGAAGGTCATGTTATTCTTTATTTGGAACTAATTTAGGCACAGCATGAAAGAGCCGACAATTGCGCTCTTCGATCAGAGAATGATAAGATCAGATGTGAAAACATAGCCATCAGAGAGGCACTGAAAAATGTTATCTGTCCATCTTGCGGAGGTCCTCCTGCCACAGAAGATTCCTATTTTGATGAACACAAGTTAAGAATGGAGAATGCACAATTGAAAGACGAGGTTCTTCTCAGTTTACTGTTTTTTCTTTTCCTTTATGGCTCATTTCTATTTAGCTTCATACTCTGCCTTTGGTGAAATGCTGTTTGGGAAAAGTCTTCCTGCCTTAATGATGTTCTAGCATTGGAACCAACTGTGTTTTCTTTTTTATAAATGTCTAAATTCATTTTATGCAGCTTGATAGAGTTTCAAGCATTGCAGCTAAATACATAGGAAGGCCAATTTCCCAATTGCCTCCAGTACAGCCCATCCATGTATCTTCCTTGGATTTATCAATGGGGAGTTTTGGGATACAAGGGATAAGCGGTATCCCTTCCCTTGATCTCGATCTTGATCTCCTTCCAGCTACTTCTGGCTTGAATTTTCCCTTCCAACACCTAGGCATTTCTGACATGGACAAGTCCCTCATGACTGATATAGCTTCAAATGCTATGGAAGAATTGCTAAGGCTTTTACAAACCAACGAACCTTTGTGGTTCAAGTCCCCCACTGATGGCAGGGATGTTCTTAATCTTGATAGTTACCAAAGGATTTTTCCCAGGGCTAGCACACATGCAAAGAACCCAAATGTTCGAACTGAGGCATCCAGAGATTCTGTTGTTGTCGTCATGAACGGTCCAACCTTGGTTGATATGTTCATGGATTCAGTAAGCCCTTTATATTACTCTCTTATAATATTCTATTTTTGGGTGAAGAAAGTCATAGTTTATACAAGTTTTCAACAATTGCAGAACAAGTGGGTTGAGCTATTTCCTACAATTGTCCCTGTGGCGAAGAACATTGAAGTAATTTCCTCTGGAACATTGGCCAGTCACAGTGGTTCATTATTGCTGGTAAAACTGTAAAAATTATAACTTTCTTGATTTACAGTATCCTGTTTGTAGGAATCACATGAAAATGATGGTGCTTTTAACAGATGTATCAAGAGGTGCAGATGCTTTCACCTTTAGTTCCAACTCGGGAATTCTGTATTCTGCGTTACAGTCAACAAATTGAGCAAGGAGTATGGGCAATTGTTGATGTTTCATACGATATTCCTCAGTTTGCTTCTCAATGCCAATCTCGTAGGCTTCCTTCTGGATGCTTGATTCAGGATATGCCTAATGGTTACTCCAAGGTCGTCAGCTTAAGTTTTTATACTATAATTTCATATTCTTCCCATAAATGAAAGAACTGGATATTATTTTTGTCTTCATTTTTTGTTTGGAACATTAATGTAGGTTACTTGGGTGGATCACGCTGAAATTGAAGATAAAACCCCAATTCATCGGCTTTATAGGGACCTCATTTCAAGTGGCATGGCTTTCGGAGCGGAAAGGTGGCTTGCTACACTGCAAAGAATGTCTGAAAGGTTTGCTTGTCTGATGGTGTCAAGCACTTCTAACCGGGATATTGGAGGAGGTAATTTTAACACGAAATAGACACTATTTTAGCTCTGTGCAGTTCTAATTCTAATTGATTATCTATGTTTTTTAGTGATTCCATCACCTGAAGGGAAGAGAAGTTTGATGACACTTGCCCAAAGAATGGTTAACAATTTCTGTGCTAGCATCAGCACTTCTAATAACCATAGGTGGACTACTCTTTCTGGGTTGAGCGAGGTTGGAGTTCGGGTTACTCTACACAAGGGTTCAGATCCTGGCCAACCCAACGGTGTTGTTCTGAGTGCGGCAACTACATTTTGGCTTCCCGTTCCTCCACAAAAAGTATTCAATTTCTTCAAAGATGAAAGAAATCGTGCTCAGGTAATATCACACTCACAGATTGATCCATGTCATGGTTAGTGTTTATATTTCACTTTTAGACTTGGTGTTCCGTTTTTTTTTTTTTGGGTAAGTGCTGATCAGTTTAGTTGGTTCTTACACTAATGTCAAAATGGCTTCTGATTTTTTTTGAGTCATTGTTTTTCAGTGGGATGTCCTCTCCAGTGGCAATGCAGTGCAAGAGATCACCCACATTGCAAATGGCTCACATCCTGGGAACTGCATATCTATTCTTCGTGTAAGAGTTTATGTGTTTGACTCTGTTTTCTGGCTTTTCTGTTAGCATATTTATTATGAATCATTTGAATGCCATTCATATTGTGTACACACTTACAGTGTCCTTACTAACACTATGGGATTCTGTGATAGGCCTTGAATACTAGTCAGAACAATATGTTAATACTCCAAGAGAGCTGCATAGACTCATCAGGTTCAATTGTGGTCTACTGCCCAGTTGATCTGCCAGCCATCAATATAGCAATGAGCGGCGAGGACCCTTCTCTTGTTCCCCTACTACCATCAGGATTTACCATTTTACCTGATGGCCATCTAGACCAGGGAGACGGTGCGTCAACTAGCTCCAGTGCACAAGGAAACATGGGTAGATCAGGTGGTTCTCTAGTAACTGTAGCATTTCAAATATTAGTGAGCAGCTTGCCATCAGCTAAGTTGAACATGGAATCAGTAACAACCGTAAATAATCTTATCGGTGTGACTGTCCAGCAAATTAAGGCTGCCTTGAATTGTCCTAGTTCCAGATGATCTATCTGGTTCTGCAGCTGCATTACAACTGTTTCTCTTCTTCTCTAACATCTTTAAATATGGAAAACAGAGGAATTCAGAGTCTTGTGCTGGGGGATATTCAATGTGCGGGGGGTTAGTTGGGATCTTGAATGCTCTCTCATCAACAGACATAAAGACTCAATATTTACTGTTGCTGCTGTTAGTGCTGCCAAACCTCCTCATTGCAAGCTACACCTTACTAAAGATCTCTCAGTGGTTTTGTTTTATTTTTTTCTTCATGTTAGCATTTACGGGGGCAGTTTTAGTTTCTGGGGCTATTTTACTTTGGAATAGTGGTTGGTAGTAAGTAGTTGGTTAAAGAGAGAGTCAAGAACGCACCACACCGGTCTGTCCTGCTGTAAAGGCATCTCACTTTGTTTGTGCCCTTCCTTCACATGCGCAGCAACATATATTGTGTGGTTCGGGTATTGACTTTCTGTTCAATCAATGGACTATATTTTTTTTCACTATTGTTTAGTTCCAAGTTTTCACCTTTATTATGTCTCTGTGCCTATTAAATGAGTGTGAATGGCAAGCAGGAGTTGAAATTTATGGGACCAGTGGGGCATACCATGGAGATGGTTTTGATAAGTTATTTAGCCTTGTCAATGTTGGGCTCCACATTTTAGTTTGATAAAAAAATTATAAACAAACAAAATATGGAATTTTGATAATATAGCATGGCTCATATTAGAAAGGCATATCTATGGAGGCTCCTTGTTATTATAATGCTCAAGAAAATATATATGTATAGGCCTTTTATAGTGGCAATCTGTGATTTATTTCATGCATATACGCCCAAATGTAAATTACAAATTTGCAGCTATGAAGATCAAAAATTCTAATTTGCATTTAATCTGATATGTGAAATGTGTATCTAATTATTAGAAGTAACATTTATGGTCGGTTTCAGTTAAAAGCAGACAATAAAGAAATGAATTGAGACTTCATGAAATGAATGTCAGGCTACAAGACATAACTACCGGGGTAGCTAGTTGGTAGAAGTAATGATCAAGTAGCCTGATTTAATACATCTGAGCTTCCAGGCTTAAGTATCAAGAAATAAAGGTAAACTTGTTCGAATAGTTTAGCAAGTTATGGAGCTTATCTAACTCTGCAATAAGTAAAGAGTTTCTTGGATACCCTCCAACTCAGAAGGTTCCAATTGCTAGCTAATTCTCTGCTACAGTATTATGAGAAAAATTATAGTAGCTACTGGCGTAGTATAGTTACTTCGGAATATGGATTCAAGATTTAATTATACTGTTAAGAACTAATGATGTGGAAGTTATTTCATGTACATGAAAAACATGAATAATTTTACCCAAATAATATCATTGATTCTATTAGTATTTATCGAAAAATATTTATAAAGAATTTGCAAATTAAAAGCTCTTTTGAAAACGATTTGTTGATAAATTTTCTATCTTTTAGGAGAAATTTTTGTATCTTCTTTTAAATTATGTATATTTTCTTTTGTGATGTCTCAAAATTCTAATGTTGGTCACTTAATGTATATCTAATCAAACAAATTAATTAAATATTTATCACTGGCATTTAAATAATTGTTTTTTTTGTTTAGACACATTTGAAATATAAAAGAGAGATTAATTTATAATGAGAAATCATTTAATTCAAACTTATTATATGGAAGTTGTGAGATCCTTAAGTCCTAATAGCATAATCGTGTTGACATTAGTGAGTCTTAACTAATGTTTGATACTTGGGACGGCGGAATAAGGCAAAAACTTATAAGTAGGCAAGGAAAATGGGCATTCTCAAGCGTTGGCATACATTAGCAGAAATCTTTGTCGAGATGCAAGATTCATATGTGAGACTAAAAGATAACTTGAGATAGACCTTAAGTTGAAGCTTAGCTAGATCACATGCATAAGGGAGATATGTGAGAGCTCTATGGACTTAATGTGTATTCAAATTAACATACCATGAATAATGAACTTGACATAGGTAAGCATTGAATCAGTTCAGTGTGCTATGAAAGGCTTTGGGCTTAAATGACTCATCATCAATGGATAAAGATCAAGGAGAGATCTAAGATGATGTAGCGGATAAGATCATCAACTCTAAAAGGTAAAGACCATATGGGAGGATCATCTGAAGATAATAGAGTTCTTTATGGATATGGATCACTACAAGAAAAATGGGAAATTGTCGACAGAATGTGAAGGTTTTCTGTCAGTAAGCAAAGTTGGCATTAGCAATGGCATGAGTTGTCGGAGAAACGGCCATAGGTAATCTTTAGCAATGGAACAGAAATATTCCGTTGCTAATTTACCGATGGACATTTTCTATTCCGTCGCTATATTTAGCAACGGTAACTTTTATGCTATTAGTAGTAGTCTTATTATAGAAGGTGTGAATTTGCATACATAGTGGTCTGATTATAGACCATGTTGTGGGCATTTTCTTAACATCTCCTTAAACCTCTCCTAAGTGTCATATAATGCCTCTGAATTAGCCTCTCTTTGGCAATCTTTGCTAGTGGAAAGTACTTCAAAAGAAACTTCTTTGCTATTTCGTTCCATGTGGTAAGTGATGATCTAGACAGATAGTTCAACCATTGCCCTCTATCAGATCTTATGATGCAACCTTCGTGTTGTCCTCATCCTTTGTTTAGAAATGCCTCTTCTCTAGTATGTCTTATGGCTTGAAAATGCCTCCCTTTCATGTAGCCTTCAATAATATCCTTTTATAGTAAAAATTAAGGTTTATGGTCATGTAGATGAACGTGTATCTCTAAAAACACCTCAATTCGTGAATTTACACGATTACAGAGACTTACACAGGCAATATACATAGTCATGGATATCAATATACATGGGTGTGTAATTCCACACAAATAAGAATTGTGTCTTTGAAGCTCTATACATTTATAGTGACTTATACAGTCACTATCCATGGTTGTGTAAGTTGACAATTGCTCTTATTCATCCATCCCATGCCGTAATTTTACCCAAATAGATCTCCTCTTAGTTTATGAAGGCAATTATTACCTACAAACACACTTGAAGTGAAATAAGTACCAAAAATACTATTAAAACATTAAATAATCAAGCAAAACACACTAAATATGAGTATATAAATATAGTCAATTAGTCATTTATCAACTATCGATAAATTAATAATTATACTAAGCAACTAGTAAAAATGCTAAAAAGTAATGCTTATTAGCTATCATAAAAAAATATGTTAAAAATAAAATAATAATGACAAACACTCCCTAACTAATTTTATGAAATTTGCCAAATTCTATAAGGAATCTAATCAATTATTTGTTTAAAATTTTTTTCCATAGTTAGTATATGTTATTAGTTTTATGATGTCCATTAACTATTATCTGTTAGTTTCCTTTATAATGGGTCGTGTCTGTTCATTTTGAACCCTCATGTCATTCCACTTGAACCATCATGTTCCTTCTGTTGTTTTGATGGAAGACAACAAGCAATATAAGGAGATTGGATCCCTAGGCTTAGCTCTTTTTTTTTGGCATACACCATCTCTTGCATTTACTAAAAGCTTAGAAGAACCCTCTCATATTTGTCTGAGATCTCTCAACATCAATGGCAGGAGGTATGTAATAACATTCCGCATTTTCAATTTTTTATAATAGACATGTATATAGATTATTATCATGTCTAACAGTTGGTATCAGACCATAACTTTTATTTGCCTTGATGTAATTAGTTTTCTGTAATTATATGCATGACTGGGTGTTTTTTCTATTACATATATTGATGTTGGAGGAGTCACTGTATTGTGCAAAATGTAATTCTGTTTAAAAAGGCTTTTGAATCATTAAAAATAGAGTTTAAGAAGCTAAGACATAGTTGGTTTTGTAATATGGGTTGGAAGCGGGTCAAGTCGACCCGTCAAAAGGTTGAAGAAGACGAATCCTGCGTTTTTCATTCTTTGTTAAATTGCAAATTATCAACATGGCTCACCATGTGTGCTTTAATTGTTAGTGCATTGACACTGCACGACTTCTAAAAGTTCAACACCTTTTAACGTGGGCCATTGTTTGCAAAGTTTTGAATAAAGGATGCAGAAAACCTTGTTTTCATGGGCAAACTTTAGTTAAGCATAACCTTTGTTACCCAACATCTTTTCATGGGACCCACAGAAGTTGACTTGGTCATTGCTTTAATTAAATTTGTGTTTGTTTTTATTGTTCCCTTATATATGTGAGAGGAAACACAACAAATTGAGTATCGTGGGACCATCTTAGGAAAAGAATTTGTAAACTCTAGAAATTGTTTTAATGTAGCTTTATATGTAAAGTATAAGCATCATTTTTGGAACAATCACTCCAATCACTTGTCACGTGAGGTAAAGAATAAATGGTATATATTTTGCATTGAAAGTGGTTCATCTTTATATTATTTTAAAATTTTGGTGTTAACTTTGCCAGATTAGTCCAATTTTATTAAATTACATGATTTACATCATTGTTTGATTTTAAATTCATGTATATATATTTATTTTTATGCAAATATATGATATTGATTCATTATAATAAATTGTAAAGGATTATGTAGAACATTTATTATTCATAGTTTTGCATAAAATGAGGTGTCATGTGATCAATATAATTTTAATTAGTTGAAGATTAGCCACAACATCTTTGATTAATTAAAATATATATTATTTGTTATGGATCATATATAGTAAAATGACACAAATTGTAATTAATCATATTTAAATATAATAAATTTTATCCCACAGGGAGATTTATTATATTTGCATGATTAATTAGGATGGAATAGCAAATTGTCATTTTCTTAATTTACCCACAGGTATTAAGAAAAAGAATAAAATTTGATAGTTTTATCATAAAGAGTATGTATGAATCTTTTAATTAAAGCTTAGCCCACAAGCAAATATAGTTGTTATATGATTCATAAATGAAATATGATTGCATGTTTTAACATTGGTAAAACATGAAACATGTTTCTTTGCTTCAACAAATTTAGTGACATAAGCATGTATTTTGAATTTTGTGCAGTTATTTAACCTGTGAATTTTTTCTAATATTCAATGTGATATTCCCAAATTGAATGGTGATAACTATAAAATATGGAAAGAGAGGATTCTCCTCCAATTAGGGTGCATGGACATTGATTATGCTATCCGAAAAGATTAACCACCTGTACCTACTGAAACTAGCACTCAGGCTTAAATTGCTCTTTATGAACGTTGGGAGCGATCTAATCGCCTCAGCATGATGTCCATAAAGACTAAAATTCACCCTAGTATTTGTGGTTCTATTGGAGAGTGTGATCATATTAGAAATCTATTGAAGGCTATTGATGAACAATTTGAGTCTTCAAATAAGGCCCTAGCTAGCACCTTAATGACTAAGTTATCATCAATGAAGCTCACAAGTGTTAGAGGTGTGCGTGAGCACATCATATGAATGAGGGACATTGGGGCTCAACTGAGGTCTCTTGAGGTTGAAATGTCTAAGTCTTTCCTTGTGCATTACTCACTTAATTCCCTTCCACCTCAATATGGACCCTTTAAAATCTTTTACAACACACATAAGGACAAATGGTCTATCAATGAACTTCTGACCATGTGTGCTCAAGAGGAAGGGAGGTTAGTAATGGAATTGAGTGAAGGTGCACATATAGCAACAGAAGGAAGGAATAGAGGGCAAGCCAAACAAAAAGGAAAGGGTAAAATACCAATCTGTACTGAAATAAAAAAGGATTTCAATCCTAAGTGCCGCTTCTGTAAAAAGAAAGGGAACATAAAGAAGGATTGTGCCAAATTTAAGGCTTGGCTTATAAAGAAAGGTATTTCAATCTCACTTGTTTGTTATGAATCTAATATGGTTGATGTTTGTCATAACACTTGGTGGATTGATTCTGGTTCTACAATCCATATTTCCAATACCTTGTAGGGTTTTCTAAACCACAAGAAGGCAGTGGGCAGTGAACAATGCATCTATTCAGGCAATAAGATGCGTTCACATGTGTAAGTTATTGGGACATGCAAATTAGTTTTAAATTCTGGTTTTGTTTTGAATTTGGAAATAACATTTTATATTCCAAGTTTCTCAAGAAATTTGATTTCAGTTTCAAGACTTATACTTATGGGATATTCCTTTAACTTTTCAAATACATCAATTGGTTTGTATCATAAATCTAATCTTGTTGGGAACGGTACAATGATTGATGGTCTTTTCAAATTAATTTGCAAGAAAATGTTTTTCACAATACAATGCATGTCCATAGTAATGCTGATATTAAAAGATGTGTTATGAATGAACAATCCTCTATGTTGTGGCACCGAAGATTGGGATATATTTCCCTTGAAAGAATAAAAAAACTAGTGAATGATGGAGTACTTAATACTTTAGATTTTACTGATTTTGATGTTTGTGTAGACTGCATAAAGGGAAAGCAGACTATTATGAAAAGGAAAGGTGCTAAGAGGAGTACAAACATATTAGAGATCATACATACAAATATTTGTAGTTCAGAACTGGACTTGTATGGTCAGAAAGACAGACCTCCGCCAAGTGCGGTAAATATGGTCTCTAATGCGTTTCCATTATGCTCTGATACCATTTTTCTTTCGGATTCTAATTCTTTTATTGTAATTGTTATTTCTAATGTTTTATCGAGTTTCTTATTTATAGTATTTAATATTTGTATTGTTTTTCATATTTTTTTCTACTAATTTATGGTTTTGAATTGTTGGTAGAATATCTGTGATTATTTCTTTTAATTGATTTTTGATATTTATTTATGTATCGATTAGTTCAGATAATTGTTTACTAATACTCATAAAGTATTTTTAATATGTTCTGTTAACTCATTAAGTTGATTTTTTATAGTTGTTATTTCTTTTTTTAAAATTTTGTTCAGGATTGATTTCTTCTTTTTCAATAGCAATTTTAGGTTCAATAATTCTAATAACTTTGTCTAATGTTATTCTTGGTTCATTAAATCTAATAGGTCTTTCTAATCTTAAAGAGTGTGAGTGTAAAAGAGATTTTTCATTTAAATATTTATTTTTAGATAAAGATAATCTAGGAACAAATGTATCTAGTAATTTGATAGGATATTTTATTTTGAGATTTCTCTTAAAATAGTTCTTAAATTAGTACTTACTTTTGCTACCTCATTAAAGAATTGATTAATATAAATTTTATCTATATTTTTAATTCAATACAATGATGTAAGTTAGTTAAAACGTAACTAATTTGATAAGTAATTGAAAAAAGACATTGTCCTATATTCATTAAATGTTTTCTATGGCATTTATAAGCAATTGTAATAGTTTCGCTTTAAGTTATATGATTTCAAAGGAATTTCTAATTTCAATCGAGTATTAAATTTTATTTTCCATAAGCTCGATTATCATTCATGATTCCTATTACTTGATCATTTAAATTAGTCTTTCATTCATCTATTATAGCCATTCGTATAAAGAAATCTTTCCTTTTTGAAATGCAAGTTTTAATAATATCTGAATTGTAGATAAATATATATAACCTATTTCACATCTCCAGGGATTTTTTGTAATTGTTTATAAATCTACTCTTGATCTATTAAATTTATTCGAATATGTTTGTTACATTGGCCTATTCTTATAGTGTTTCATGAACTAATTTTTCATAATAAATAATATTTTCCTATTTATTAAATTTTTAATGAGAGAATTATTTATATCTTGTCCTGCTTTTTTGCAATTTGTTTTAGCTTTTCATTTGATAATAAAGTATTAATATGAAACGTTCCAGTTAACTCTGTTAACCAGGAATAACATTAGACAAGCCTATTAGAATTACTGAACCTAAAATTGCTATTGAAAAAGAAGAAATCAATACTGAACAAAATTTAAATAAAGAAATAACAACTACAAAAAAATCAACTTAACTAGTTAATAGAACATATTAAAAATACTTTATAAGTATTAGTAAACAATGATCTAAACTAATCGACAAACAAATAAATATCGAAAATCAATTAAAAGAAATAATCACAGATATTCTACCTGCAATTCAATACCATAAATTAGTAGAACAAAAATATGAAAAAAAAACAATAAAAATATCAGATACTGTAAATAAGAAACTCTATAAAATATTAGAAATAATACTTACAATAAAAGAATTAGAATCTGAAAGAAAAATGGTTTCAGAACCTTCCACTATAAATCAAATAACATTAGTTAAACCATGGAAGATATGGAAAAAGATATAAAAACCCCATTAGAAGAACTTAACTTGTTAATAAACTAACCTTAGAAAACTACTCTTTAAAAAATGAATTTATAAAATCGATCAAGACGAAGTCATTTATGGATATGAATATGATCAAAAAATATATGTAGATGAGTATAAAAAATAAAGATCAACCAGAAATTAGTCAAAGTGGAGAAAAACGAAAAAGAGAACAAAAAATTACTTATAATTGAAATTATAAACCAATAGAAATATAAGAACTAAATATAATTGGATATTATCGAAAAGACAATAAAATAAAAAAATTTTCTAAACATATGACATTAAAACCAGATAGAATACTTAACTTAGATTGTGTATTATCACCCAAAAAATTACTAATAGAATGGTCTAATAGATTAGCACTAATCATACAACTAAAAAAATACTTTGAAGGATTAACAAATATAAGTACTTTATGAAATTTTATTACATATAAAGCAATAGGAATAGTTTTAAATTTTTTATTAGACAATTAAGTAAGAATATAAATAACTGTCTTATTAAAAATCTAATAAATAGAAAAAATATTATTTATTATGAAAAATTAGTTCACAAAATACCTATAAGAATATATCAATATAACGGGCATATCCGAATAAATTTAATAAATCAAGAGCAGATTTATAAACAATTACAAAAAATCCTTAAAGACAAAAGACAGAAAATAAATTATATACATTTATCTACAATTAAGATATTATTAAAATCTAAATTTCAAAAAGAAAAAAAGGAAATAGTTAATCGAAGTTGATTGATTTCTTTAGTAAGAATGCTTACTGTTGTAAATTTACCAACTCTACTTCCTTTTTTTTCAAGTGAATTCCTAAGACTTACGATAGCTGCTTCCATTATCTTGTGAATATATCTTCAAGACTATTAGTGGAGGATCTTATGTAACTCCATCTCTAATTGTTTCCTTGGTGACGACTGAACATGCTTGATGTTGTTGCTACCGTGACTCTCTTGACTGTTCCTACAAGTCACCTGGAAAATACTGTTTGCACTAGGAAGAGATGGTTTTTGCGAATCCATTAAAACTATCTTCCCAAAAAGTTTGATACTTGCAAAGGTGGGTTCGGCAACTGTATCTCGTTCACTTCGTGCCTCCTCTTTTGTACCAACGTCATACTTCTGGATATCGTTACCACAAGTAAAAATTCTAGACTCAAAATCCTAGGAAGGAAACAAATCAAATTATTGAAACCTAAGAAATAATGTTGGACCTTAACACAGGAATTCATCTTACATTGTGAGATGATTTCCTCAGGACTGAACCAGAAGATAATTGAGCAGACGATGAAGATCTTTTGTCCTCTATGACAGAAGACTTTGATGTTGCCATTTGATCTTTATCAACAGGTAACAAACTAATAGACTGCATCTCAGCTGTACAGGTCATAGGCGAGGAGCATCCATTAGGCTGCTCTGAAATAGCAGTTTCTGAATATTCCAAAACAATTGTTGATAAAGCTGATGTGGGAAATCTGTAATCCTTTTCAGAAACCAATAAGTTAGGACGTGGAGATCTCTCTAATTGAGTTAAAATTGATGTTTCTTTCAAGAAATCAACTGATTTACGAGGATAAGGATGCATGGGTTTTCTCTTTGGTCGAGGAGGGGGAATCTCAACTGATTTGACACAATACCGAGCATCCGTAGCAGACTCCTTTACAACCTGCTATGAGAAAGAGATTCTAAGGGCTCCAAGTGTCAAAGTAAGCGCAAAAACTGTTTCCTTCTCTTGAATGGTTATGAATTTATGATCATATAAGGATTATGCGGTAGAAATTGCATAACTGAATTCAAACAATGAACCTTTGTAAAGAACTTTTGAGCATGGCTCCGAATTTGAACAGCAGTTTTGGTACCTACATGTTCTGCATGAATAGAAGAGCAATTTGAACAAATTACAGAATCATATGAGAGCTTTCTGGCAACAATAACATGATATTTAACTGACCTTGTATTTTTGCCCAGCCACGACCATAGAGTTTCAAAGCTTCAAGGAATTTCTGATGCTCCACTTCTGTCCATTTTTCCCTTTGCTTGGTAATAGTGTAAGGTTTTCTCACCTATCAAAACAGAGAAACGAGATCAGACTCGGAACTCAAAACAAACGGAGATCTGAAATGTTGTCACGGGATTGAAGAAGTCAAACCTTGGGAATACGTTCACCACCAAATGGATAAAGCTCCCTCAGTTCAGTGCCACTGAGAGAGGAATTATCTGATGTAGCAGAGGCGTTTGACGTTGACTCTCCAGATTTGAGCTGCACCACCAGTTCACAAACTCAAATGTTGTAAAATTATATGACTTTTCTTCTTTCACATTTTTGGTTTGATTGCCTCATCACATAACAACTTTATTTACTATAAATAACAAAACCATGTATGCAATAAACAAATTTCTGTTAGAAAACACCACACATACACAAGCAATCGCCAATCACAACGTCGATAAAGCACGCACATATACAAACCAATAACTTAACATCTCTTTTTCTTTTCTTTTTTTATAAATATTATCACTGATAAATAAGAGGAAGTACCTGCGTAGCCATCGACAATGAGTTTGTGGCTTGGATTAAAATCCTACACGAATGCAGCTAAACTAAAAGCTTCCTTCCTTCGCCCTGAAAACTCAAATACTGTAATCAATCAGTCCTTCTACAAGAACACTATTACTTTTACTTTAATAGATGATACAGCAGATCAATGAGAAACTCACCAGAGGAGTGAAAGAGAAGAAACAACAGATTTGCTTCACTTTCTTTTCCTCAGGAAAAGTCAGAGATTGCTAACGATCTTCTCCGACTACAAGAAACTTTCCGGACAACCGAAGAAAAGAAGAACAAAGAGAACTCTTTTCAAACCATAAGCAAGCAACAGAAGAAGAAGAAGGAATTTAATCTTGTTATCTGGCTGATGATATAAAGAAAAGGATTGAATGAAAAGACAGAGGCCGCCACGTCAGACCTATATGAATACTGTTTTTAATTTTTCGGAGGTATGTTTTTCCAAGGAAAACTCGAGAAGAAGGTGTATGGGATCCTGTGGCGTAAAATGAAGACGAACCCCGACACGCGGCGCCTTCTTGAGCCACTGACTGAAAATCTCTAGTATGTACGATGGGTTGATGTTTCCATTTAAGAAAGATTTAATCCCTACATGATATTATTATTATATATTCTTTTAAAAGTAAGTCTTAGGTTCTTATTTACGTGTACATCCGTAAGAACATCCCAGCTCTCTTTGATTGGAACTCACTGTCCGCACGGTTTGATCAAAAAATTCTTTTATACTTTTCATGTGTCACGTCCATTCTCTTTTCCAATTTCAGTTTCCTTTGCAGATATTTTCAAGTTCCTATAAAATCGGTTGATGTTCCATTCTCCTTAAATGAGCTAAATGTAATGTGTAGACTTTTATTTTCTTGACAAACGTCAACCTTACGTGATACATTGAAGTGAATTTTGTATTGCACTTGCCGGCTAAACGATACAGCGTGGTAAATTAGATCAGACATCAAACCGATCGAATGAAAAATTTAAGGTTCAAAGGTTCAATCGATAGTAAACCGCTATAAAACTGATATATAATAAATAAGAAGTATAATTTATAAAAATAAGTAAAAATAACATATTTTATTGAAATAAAAATACATCAATGTCAATATAATAAATAAATATGAGTTTAATATAAATATTAAAATAGCAATAAAAATCAAAATTGTATTTCTAAATAAAGTTGTGTTTCATTATCGTCAAAAGCTTCAAATTCTCCAACGCTATTTAAAGATTCGTAAACTACGCTTTCATCTAAAGAATTTGCACAACTTCTTTTGCTATATTAAAATAAATTACAAATTAGTGATGCATGAAATTATTCTTAATTGTAAACTTATAATGCATTATAATTTTAACTTAAATATGATCAAAATAAGATATAAACTGACCATCAGTAGATATTCTTAATTCATTCGTTGTAACAAATGCATTTCTTCACAAATCGTCTTTTCAAGTTGATTATAATCAAGATCAGGCGATGATTCTTCTTTTTCGATCCAAAAATCAGTATGTTCAATACAATCAATATAAATTGGATCATATGTTCTCTTCTTACTAAACGTTCTGAATACATAATAAAGAAATTATAAAATCAATAGTAAAAATAAAATTATTTAAATAAAAACAAAACTATAAAATACCTATTCTTTATTCTCAGATTATGTGTAACGTAAACAAGGTTATTAAGTTTTTATTTTTCCAAAAAATTTCGTTTCTTTGTATGAATACGTTAAAAACCACTCCAATTACGTTCACAACCTAACACAGAAGCTGCTTGACAGAGTAATCTAATAGCAAGTTTTTTCAACATTGGAGCACTGTCACCGAACAATCTCTACCACTCATCTATATTTTAAATTAATAGTTATGATAAAATATATATTATTAATAAGTAAATAATGAATTAAAAGTATAAAACTTACCTGGCTGCATTTTTTTCAACATAAGTTCTCTCTTTGCTGATGATCTAGCAAAATTCTCTAAACCTTCACGATACAATTTAATTCATTTATCGCTTGTGATTGTTCTTTAATAGAGAAAACATCTTTGCATTCAATCACATCAAACAAACATTCCATAATATTAATTGTACGTTCTTCTCCACTATATAAGCAATAATGATTGAGAAAATAAGCTGCTAAGTGGATCCTTTGAGTAAGATGCTTATCCCATCGTTGATCAATAATATCTATATAAGGCTTGCACAATTTCTCCTTCCCTTTAAAAAATGTATAATTGTTTTGTGAGCTCTATGCATAACATCATATATATATATATATATATATATATATATATCCCAGAGATGGCTTCTCATCTGAGTCAATAATCCTCAACAGCCTTATAAGCGGATCCACAATCTTCACAATGATCAAGCAAGCATCCCAAAATTTATTATCTAGAATAATAACACAAACTTCTTTTCCTTTTTCACCCATTGATAATTTACGACTTGAAAAGTATTTACTTGTCACTAAATTTTGAAGTAGTTGCTTATGTTCATAAACACTTTTCAAAGTAATAAATGTAGTTGCAAACTTAGTAGCAGCGGGACGAACGATCTCAACCAAATCTTCTTGTTTTCTTGACCAAGACAAAAAAAGTGACATGATTGTAGGCAAAAATTGTGATCTTAGATGCACGTGAAGCAAGATTAGAAATATGGTCCATACCACCAATATCTTTTAAAATAAGATTTATACAATGAGCAGCGCATGGAGACCAATAAATATGTCCATACTTTGATTGTAATAAGTACCCAACTGATACATAATTAGCTGCATTATCTGTAACAAAATGCACGTCATTCTTTAGTCCAACCCACTCGACAATTTCGGAGAATAATTCAAATAAAGCATTATCACTTTTTACCATGTTAGAAGCATCAACAAACTTGATAAAAGTTGTTCCAATATCAAAATAAACCAAGAAATTAATCAAGGTTCTTTGTCTTTGATCAGTCTACCCATCTGCCATAATAGTGCATCCTGTTGATTCCCATCTAGATTTATATGTATCCACAATTAACTGACATTCCCTTTTTAAATCTTGAAGCAAAGGCACACGCAACTCATAATAAGATGGTACCTTAAATCTTGGACCTATCGCTGTTGTAGCATTAATTGCTACTTGAAAATATGGTGAATTTAAAGCATTGAAAGGAATATATGAATGATAGAATCATCTAGCCCATGCGTTTTTACTTCGTAAAACAACATCCTTATTAACTATAAAACTTTTTAGATAAGGTTAAGAACTAGGAGTAGTTCATGGAGAAAAATAAGAATCTATGTCAATAGTAGCTTTTTTTCCTTTATCTAATACTTGTGGTGTTTCATCATCTCTAAAAGATATATCATGAGCCTCTTTATTTTCTTTTTTTTTTACTTGTTGCTGCAAATATTTTCCAATCATATCATGTACATCAAGTGGTACTTTTTTGCATGAAGCAATATTATCCTTAACACCAGCAAGTTGTTCTTTCATTCTAAAAATTTCTCCCTTTTTAAATGTTCTATTGCAAAACATACAGTTATATTAGATATTCCCATCAGATGCTTAAGAAGAAGAAAAATAATTCCATGCTAGATCGGACTTACCACGAGTAGAGGATGGTTCCATATTCTCCATTATGATTTAACCTAAAAAGTATTAACAAATAATTGGGTATATTATTGTCAAGGAAAAAGTATACAACTTAAATAATTCTCATCATCAACTGTAATAAAGAAGACGAACAACAACATAATGGATACACAAAAGACTAATAGATGTTACTCGCTTATTAAACTTTGCTCTAGTAATTGCTCCACTTTAAATAGCCTAACTGAAATATTGCTAGTTTTCAATTTTGGTGCTTTAGATCAACAAATTGAATAGTTGAAAGAGTATATATAATTCAACTATCAAAACCAGAAATTGATATGAAATAGAGTTTTAAATATTACAGAAATTGATATGAAATAGAGTTCTAAATGTTACGAAAATTAATATGAAATAGAGTTCTAAATGTTACAAAACTTATCGCTACCAGATTGTCCTTGCCTATGGTACAATTGAATAGGGAAAAAACTATTCCAACGTGCTCTTTGCAGTTCTGTTAACAAGCATCTCCAAATAAGAAAACAAAAATAGTATTTTCATCTAAACATCCAAAACTAGAAATTGATATGAAAAAGTTCTAAATATTACTGAAATTGATATGAAATAGAGTTCTAAATGTTATAAAAATTGATATGAAATAAAGTTCTAAATGTTACAAAACTTATCACTACCAGATTGTCCTTGCCTACGATACAATTGAACAGGGCAAAAACTATTCCAACGTGCTCTTTGTAGTTCTGTTGATAAGCATCTCCAAACAAGAAAACAGAAATAGAATTTTCATCTAAACATCCATGTTTCCAAATGCAATAGCTCTTGCCAGCAGAACTACTCTTTGGATGCCCCTTCTCAGTCAACACTCCAACAGTTGCCCAACATCCCGAAAGTGTGTCTCCCACTAATAAATTTCTAGGCAAAGAAACAAACAAGCCTCATTATGATTATATGTTAGATAGAAGTTCATAAAACTTATGTCAAGACACACTCAATCCATTTAAGCAAGTGAACTAACTGAAAAAATTAGTGCCCCATAAGTAACCGTGAAAATAAAGATGGAAATAGTTAAAAGATTACTTCATAGATGGTAAACAAACAAAACGGATGTATGAGAAATGCTCACTAAGCTTTATAGGAGAAACCAATTGATTCTTGGAAAAAAATACAAGAAATCTGAAATCAAAAGATCAACTATGGAGTATTGAGCTTTAAAAGATACTTTAATAGGGAAAATCGGTGACCGTAATATTGAATCACAGGCATAACTTTGAACTTCCAAACCTAATATCATAAACAGGGAACATTTCGTGAACTGACACAAACAACCTATATTTCATTACCGAAAAGTAAAACAAATAGAAGCAAATTTGTGAAAAAACCCATGACCTAACAGTGAACAAAGCGTTTATTTAGCTAAGGTTACCTTATTCTCAAACTTGAGTACTTCTTCATATTAGAGTCACTTAGGTTCTTTGGCCTCTTAAGGTTCTTCGTTTGCTTGACTAGTTTTGGCTCAAAGTGAAGGTAATATCGAACATAGTCTTTAAAGACAGACATATCACCACCCCTTTTTTTTACGTCTGGGTGATCCATCGTCGGACAAGTATCCTGAATAATCATGTCAAACACAAAATAAATCCATAGTAATGTATGATAAATAGCAACGAAGCGAAAGAAATGGGATCTGTGGAGGGAGAGAAGAGGGGCAATTGGAGAGGCAAAATGGCGACACAATAAATTAGGTCTTTTTGTCTCACTGAGCCGGTCTTATCGATTCGATAAAAATTGGTCGGTTCTCCAACAAACTAGCCAGTTTGTTGGACTGATAGGTTTTTAGTTAAAACCGAATCGAACTATTAACTAGTTCAGACTTTTTTTAGTCAGACCGGCTAGTCTAGTCTAGTTTTTAAAACCTTCGTTTTTAGTACTAGTAAATTGACCATTTGATCTGATTCTAGCATATACCGATGGATATTTGAAATCCGTTATTGTAAAAAATTAACTAACAAAATTAACCCCCAATCTATCGCTCTCTCTCTCCTCATTTTTTTATTTACTCTCTCTCTCCTTTCTATCTTTACCCAGCATCCCAACCTAGCCCCAACATCGTCTCCAATCTCCCTCAAATAGGCAACATAGAAGTTGTCAACACCATTGCCCCGTAAGTTGCGTCACCGTCCCCTATCCTAACAGTACAATAGTCGGACCACCTGCCCAATGCCCAACCACATGTTGTAAGCCTCCACTTTTAGTTGGACCGCTTGTCACTCTCTTCAACCTCCACTACCACCACACCTCTGGTCCTTTGGTCGATTCAAGCTACGTTCTCCAGTCCAGCTGCTTGTCTGGATTGAGTGCACCATTTCAATTTTTCAGATCCAGATTCAAATATGACCAGACCCTTAATTGCAATTTCTATCTTTTTGTGTGCTTTAAGTTGTTTGTTTGAGTTGCAAAATTTGGGTTTGAAAATTGAAATTATTTATGTGACTTAGTTCGATTTCAATAACATTTAGGCATTCCAAAATTTTGAAGGAATGAGACCAAAATAACATTATGTATAAATTATGGAAGAATATTTAGCTATTGTGAATTTGTAATTTGTGAATTGCGTATAATTCAAGAATATGTCATATTATTTGATATTTTAATAATCTTAAAAATAAGATCAAAATTAATGCATTAAGTTGTTAATTTATTAATTAATTTATATGAAACATACAATTTACTAATTATTGTTGGAATATAAAAAAGTATTTAACATATAATTATTCATTTAAATATGAGATTTAATATATAATTCAATTATTTAATATACAGTTAAGTTAAGAAAACTAAATGTTTGTACTTTTATATTGTTTATTGTTGTCAGGAAATAAAATTACCAATATTAATCTTATCTTATCTTATGGGCAGTTAAATATATAGTAGAAAATAATATGTGAATTCATTTTTACAGATAAATTGTAGCATCCCACTTCCATAGAGCACATACTCGACATTCCAGAGAACAATCGAGCACATACCCTACAGAAGCGGGATGTTAGAGCAATCATATTACTTATCGTGGCATCATATAGAACATAAACATTTTAGAAAAACTATGTTCTCTCATTTCATTCATGAACATAAGCATACATTGTCATTATATGCTTTGGATTTGATTCATAAACATAAATATCCATTGTGTTATTACACTCTTAGCTCTTATTTATACAACACATGACATGTCAAAGTTCGCAACTCTACACAATGTGTACAACCTAAAACTAGGCACTGGACCAAAATATTCTACATAGACGCTTCATATCAGCTAACCAGACCTTTGAGCAATTCTTGTTTCGAAAATGGACAATGCTAGGCTACTATTAGATTAACTTAGAAACTAGGTTATCCCGATATCTTAAAATCAACAATGCAATTTTGATGAGTTTGCGAACTCAATGAGTGAACCATCATCGATGTGTTCAATCAAGTCGGGACATAATATCGCAAACACATATAATCCAAGTTCTCAAACACATCACATTATTTAAAATCAAATCCCAATTATCACATCATTTAATTGTCTACCAAATCACAATATATGTATCTCACATTTTAACAAACACATTGGTAACACAAACATTTTATATTACTATTTCAATATAATTCAGTAAATTCCTTATAACAGTTCACATAACACATACATGATATATATATATATATATATATATATATATATATATATATATAACTCCACTTTCTTTTTATTTTTTTTGTGATCGGGAGCTTATTTAACTTTCTCATATTCATTGCGAATTCTAGGCTCATTTCAGATGCTATCCCATACCCATTGTGGATATTAGGTTCATTAATCGTTAAGCTTATGGCTCTATGCGCATATTTATGAGCTTTAAGCTCCTTTTTCTCTTTGATCGCTTCAGTCACAACTCTTTTATCTGATCATGCATATTAATGTTATGACATGTATCATTTCACATAATATGCTAGCAATCACTTTCATTCAGTGTACATAGTCATTTATCACATTCGTCAGACCCAAGTCTGACATTCAATATTCAATTGAGCATGTATTTCCCACATTCACTTACACGTAGTTAACACTCCCAATACAGTCCCAAATATTGAACTCCTCGGACAATCGATTGTCTGGAATCATTAATATCACAATCATATCCATATCATTTCAATATATATAGATATAAGGATTAAACAAAAACAATTCACATAGAAGCACATATCTAATTGAGATCACACATCTAGGTCACTCACAGTTTACTCTAGATTGGCTATTGCCTTAATGATTTGGCAATATCTAGATGTTGTCGTTCAGTTTGTGCTTCTATATCATACAATACACATATATTTACACATTACTAACTTATTTAATCAAATAAGTGCTCAATCTTACACATGTATATGTGTTATGTTCAATGCATGCACAATTGACAATCCCGGGTATGCAACCTTATACACAAATCTTACTCACTCATTCATCTTATCTTGTGTTCATAAGAACATCCTTATACAGTTGACATCTCATACTTTCTAAATTCATATGCATTGATATGAAACAACTCATTTCTTGAATTATACCATCATTTAAAAACCTAAACCTAAACTTTCCAAACACTTAATCAATTGACTCAACATCAAACTAAGCTCATTTTAAGCCCTAATCAAGTTTAAAAGTATCAATGTATATTGTTTTATCCTTATACGACTCAACCAGAACACAAAACACAACACAAACTCTCCTTTCTACTAAACATTTCCAGGATTGTAGGAAGGAACCATACAATTCCTACGATCGTGGGTATGTTATCCGAGACCCACCTTCCATTTTCTTTAAAATTTATTCCAAACTCTAACTCCTTCATGATAGTTCTTCAACTAGACCTCAAATATCCTTCCAAGATACTTCAATTTCTCATCATTTCATCTCAAACTCCAAGCCAAAATCATTCAATTGACAATTCATAAAAAATTCATCTCTTAGGCATCATCAATCAAACAAATGCTTTCATTTACTATCTTACATGTTACACCCTAGTTCTTTTCCATTCCAAGAACATTACATTAGCATCTTTCTCTAGCATAAATTCATTTTCAACATACCTTTAATCTCAACCTAATTCATTCTTAAAACAATCTATAACCTAGGGTTTCCATACATAAAAAAAAAACCAATTCGTTCATCACTTTTCAAGCACATCTTATCATCAACCTTACATGCAATTCATCTCAATTCATCCCTAACCAATCTTTATGGATGTTGTGCTCACATATAACTCAATAAGGTAATCAAATACTTACTTGTTTGTCTCAAGATTTCCTCAGTTAACAAGCTAAGCAAGTCTCCCAAGCATCAAACATACATTAAGAACAAGATGGGATTAAAGGGTTTCAATTTACAAGATAAGGGTTACGAAATCTTAGCCAAACTTTAAGGGTTTTAGTGATTGTGTAAAAGTGTCATAGGTGGGAGGAAAAGAAGGAGAAATAATAGACCAAAACATGACGGATGGTGATCTTACACGAGTAAGAAACGTGCGTAAGGTGTGTGGTGAAGAAGATAGACATGTGCCATGCCAAATGTCAAGCTAAGAGCTATGCTATTTGTTTTTCTCCTACACTCCCAATTGTCACTCCCTTATTAGTCCATTTGTCATTTAATCTCTAGACTATATGTCACTCAACTATACCTCCATTTGTCACTCTTTTATTCAAGCCAATTGTCCCTCTATTATTGATGCCACATGTCACCATCTTATAGGCTTATTCAACCTAAATTCCCATGCATCATTTTATCTTTCCCTTTTAACACTTTTCTTAGACTAAATGCACACATCACTTTATCAATCACTCAATTAGAACAATAAATTCCCAATTCACTAATTATAATTCATCAAACAATATTCAAGACATAATTAACACACTAGCACGTCATAATCATTTAAGATCTTTCATACCCTTAGATATATCAATGAGCGCATTTACTATTTTTACAATGTCCCTAGATCATAATTCATGCGTATATGTAAATCTGATGTATGCAAATGAAATTGACTTCATGCATTCTCATATGACGACTCAATCTAACAGTTAAATTCCTAAGTATAAGAATGGGTTACTACATAAATGGAAGGAAGTTCAAGTACTTACGATAATTCAACCACTTCAAGAAGATTCAATGACCTAACTCGGGCTTATGCTCAATTGGTTCTCAGAATGAAGAATCATATCATTTGCTTATTTTGTAATAAGCATTTGAAAGGAGGAGGAATCACTAGATTAAAAAACCAATTAGTTAGGGTCAAAGGTGATGTGAAACCTTGCAAAAAAGTTCATCATTATGTTTATCAACATGAGAAAAACAGAAGACAAAGGTTGAATTCTAAAATTAATAGTGGAAGTTCTTTTATTGGTGTTTTGGATGCTAAGGGAATGTTGAAGGTGGTAGTATTCATACCCAACAGGAAGTGAATGTTGCATCTAATATTAGGAAAATAAGAAGATAGGTGTCTAATTGTTTTGCACCATAAACAACTCTCAGAGCTTAACCTTTAATTCATATTGTTTTATCAAGAGAAGCCACTCATATTGTGGCTATGGCAATGGCTAAATGGTGGTATGATTCAAGTATATTATTCAGTAATTCCTAATATTATTATTATTATCTTATGGTAGATACTATTGCCTCTTATGGTCCAGGATATAAAGCTCATTCAATTGATGACTATAGAGGTAAACTTTTAAGTAGCTCTATTTAAGAAATTAAAAGTTATTTAAATGAAAGAAGAATGACTTGGGCTATTTTTGAGTATTCAATCATATGTGACAGTTGGAAAATAGAAGACATGAGCTTATTATTAATTTTTTTAGTTTATTATAAAAATCACATAATGTTTTTGAAGTCTATTGATGCATCTGGACTTGATAGGAATGTTGATACTCTATTTGAAATATTTGATAAAGTTATGAATGAAGTTGCACCAAAAAATATTGTTAAATTCATTATTGACAATGATTCCACTTATAAAGCGATTGGAAAGGATTGCAAAGCAAGTATAAATTTTTTAATTAGAATCCTTGTGATGCATATTGCATTAACTTGATGTTGGAAAATATAAAAGATGTTAGGTATTTTCCTATTATTGATGAGGCTGTGCAGAAAGAAAAAAAAGGCGACTAAATTCATCTACAATCGTGCATGGGTCTTGAATTTAATGAGAAAGGATTTCAGCAACTGTTGGAATTTGTCTCGTCCTACTATTCCAAGATTTGTAATAAATTTCTTATCACTTTAATGTTGTATTATGATGAAAAAAGAGTTGAGACAAATGTTTACAAGTGATAAGTGAGTTGCATCTCAACATATTAGATCTAATGCTGAATTGGAGGTTTCTAGAATTATACTTGAAGATACTGAATTTTGGTCTCAATGTCAATTTTTCATTCATGTTTGTGAGTCTCATTGATAGTGATGAGAAGGCAACAATATGTCATGGAGAGGGCGAGGAAGCAATCAAGGCTAATATAATAAATAAGTCTTATTTGTACACATCTTATCTTGCAGTCATCGATGAGCGATGGAAAAGGAAACTTTACTCTCTTTTGTTTGTAGTTGGGGCATTTTTGAATCATAATGTCTATTTTAGTCCAAGTTTTACAAAGAAAACTGAAGTTAATAGGGAATGCTATTAACTATTACAACAGTTGTTGCCCATGAGATTATCCAAGATCTCCTAAGCTCATAAATGGAGATTTATAAGGATGCTTCTGGTGATTTTAGGATGCTAATTGCTGTTTGTCAAAGAGATAAACTTAATCCAAGTTTTTTTTCCACTTTTGTTACTTGTTGAAAATTAATCATCAGTTTATTTTGTTTATAATGCTACTTTTGTTATTCTATAGTTGCTTAGTGGGACTAATTCAAAAGTGGTGTTCTAAAATGGCAAAGATTTGCAATTCGAATTCTAAGTCAATGTGTGAGTGCAAAAAAGTGTAAAAGGAGTTGGAACATATTTGAATTCATTCTTTCCAAGAAATAGAATAGATTAGAGCACAACATATTGAATGACTTGGTCTTTGTTCAATACAATTTAAAGCTTCGGGAAAGATATGTTATTATCATTATTAAGTTAGATATAATTTCTTATAATTTTTAATGATTTAATTTTTTTATTTACTACGAATTTTAATAGAACAAGTAGTTCTATAGATCCAATTTATCTTAATTATATCGATATTTTGGCATATTAGGTTTATGAGGAATTGGATTTGATAGATGAGAGTGACTTAAAAGATAATCTTGAATGAGAAAGTATTAATATGTTATTTGGTGCAATAAATTTGAATGATGGTGATGATGAGACTCCTCTCAATGATAAAGATTTTGTACCACATGAGAATTAGGGTCAATGCAATAGTAGTATTCAATTGAATGTAGTTATAGGTTTTTGTTTCTCCTGTTCTTTTAATTTCACTTATATTTCATATATATGTTAAATTCTATATATGCAATATAATTGCAAATATTTTTATTCTAGGTTTCACTTCTAGTTGGTTCTTCAACACGAACTCTTCTTGTAAATTGTAATTGTTAGAGTCATGGATATTTTGATGTAATTATTATTTATTATATGATAAAATTGTAATATTTTAAATGCTTTGCATTGTTCTTAATTTTTTATTTGTATAAAGATTAAATAATCTTTTCTATATTAATTGTAGTTATTATTTATATTTGAAATAAGTGAAAAATAATATGAATAAAAATAAATACATTGTTGTTATTTTAAATTTCTATTATTATAATTTTTTGGAGACATGGTTGTTGTAAAATTATAAATTATATAGTACAATATATTAAAAGACTATTTTACAATTTAAAAAATCAGGGATTATTTTATAAATGTAAAAATTACCCAAAACAGTATCTGGTATTGACCTATATAGGTACAGTATCATACTATAATCAAATTCGGTATCGATACTGGTACGATATTTATAACATTGACGTGATAAAGAATTAAGGGATAATTTTTTTAAAATTATATAAAATTACAAAATATACTTTCAATATGCTGTGATATATATTTTAAATTTTACTTGAGTAATATTTCAATAAATTATAGTAATATAAATATGATATAAGAACAATTATTAATTATATTCTTATTAATATCATTTTATATATTTCTCATATAAAGAATAAATACAATCAATATAAAATACCATCTACTTCTTATACATATATAATTATATAAAATTTAAAATAATATAAAGTACTTAAAATATTACAATTGATTATATCAAAGCATCATATAATAGTAATATAGGTCCATAAAGATAACAATAGAAGTTCGTATTTAAGAACATAGAAAAGCGAAATTGAAACATGGAATAAAAATATTCACAATTAAAATTTTTATATTCATATTACATATATAGAATTTGAAATATATATCAAATATACGTGAAATTAAAAAATAATAAAGAAAAACCTAAAATTTTATCCCATTTGCTAAAATTGCATTGGTCCAAAATTTTATTTGGTTTGAAGTCCTCATTATTAGGGGGATTTTCATTACCACTATCGTTCAAACTCATCATATCAAATGATATTTCAATACTTTCTTATCTAAGATTATCTTCTAAGTGATTCACATCTATAAAACTTGGTTCTTTATAAATCTGCTAAAAATTGATATAATTAAATCAAATTGGATCAATAGAACTATTTATTCTATTAATAGTCTAAGTAAACAAATAAAATTAAACTATTAAGAAATTATGATATTCTACTTAATAAAGATAATAATATACTTTTTTTCGAAGCTTTAAGTTGTATTTAACAAAATACAAAATCATTCCATATTTTGTGTTCCACTCTATTTGCTTTTTTGGAATGAATGAATTCAAATATACTCTAATTCCTATCACATCTAATTGCACGCATACATAGACTAAGAATTCAAATTGCAAGCCTTTGCAATTTTGGTACATCGATTTTGGGTTGGTCCTATCATTTTTTTTAATAAAATCAACATTAGCGCAAAAAACAGACAAAGGCAAGGAACGCAAAGAAAACTAACCCAAGCCAACAGGCTTACCGCGTACACCCGGAACCTAATAGCCTTTCCCCCGTAACAAAACATAAGCTGAACAATCTGAATTTAAAATGGAGACTAAACAAGAAGGACGATCAGTCCAGTGACGTGGGTTTGCATGTAATAAGGCTACCCTGTCTAAAGAATGAGCCGCCTTATTGGCAATCCTACGCGTCTATTAAAAGGACAAGCAAAGGAAATGTCGCTTGAATGATAAACAATTAAGGGTCAAAATTTCAATCTCATATCGATTTGACGAAGGAGCTAATATTGATTGGACAGCTGCCAAACAATCCGACTCCACAATGACCTTGGCAAGTTGTTGGTCTTTTAGCCAAGAAAGAGCTTCCCTTATAGACATAATTTCGGCAAGAACTGGGTCAAACAGGGCAGGGAAAAAACCTGAAATAGTAGTCACAAACCTACCTCGTGCGTCCCTAAGAACCGCAGCAAAGTCTTCCGTCTGAACATCCTCTGGAGAAACAACGAACTCACTGTTTTCTTTCTCCCGAATAGAGAGCCTTTGCAATCCTGAATCCATGAAGCTAAAACGAAAATCTAAGAGAGACCAACGTAGAAATAATACCTAGACCTCACCTTGCACATGAACGGCAAGACCAACACTTGCACTCGTAGAGAGAGAGAGAGAGGCAAGACCTGATGTAACCCTAAAATAAATCTAGAAAATGAGTTAGTCCTATCATGCTACTGTATAACAATAAAAATAATATTATAAACATAATAATATAATGATTAATTTTAAACAATTAAAAAAAGCGAAGAAATGTATACTTAGATTAAGTTTGTCTCTTTGATGTACTGTGATGAGCATCCCAAAATTACCACACGTGTCCTTGTCTATCTCCATTTGTGAATTAAGGGGACCTTGCATCTTCTCATGTAAAACAATTGTATGGATAATTAATAGTATTCTCCTATTAACTTTAGCTTTTTCTGTAATGCTTGGTTCAAAATAAATACTCATATTCTAAAAGTCCCAACATCAAATAAACGACTACAAGAAAAATACCCCTTCTGCGACGTCTTAAAAACATCTTAAAAAATCAATAAATGTTGCAAAATCTCATTTGCAACGTTCTGAAAAACGTCACAAAAAACGCCGCCGAAGGTGGTGTAGGGAAAAGGTTTCCTCGACATTCTACGACGTTTCAGAAAATGTCAGCAAAAGGTCGGGTAATCAGCGACGTTTGAAGAAAACGTCATGGATTGTAATGGGTTTCGCGACATTATTTATAATTGTCGCGGAAACCATAAAGCTATCAGCGACGCTTGAAGAGAACGTCGTGGATTGTAATGGGTTCAGCGATATTATTTATAATCGTCGCGGAAACCATCAAGCTATCTGCAACATTTTATAAACGTCGCAAAATAGCTTGCAATCCGCAACGTTTAAGAAGAAACATCGCGGATTGTTAGTAATTTAATTTTTGTAAATATCCTAGAATAATTTTATTTTAATAAAATTTCAATTTTAAATAATTAAAATGTTTCATTCATCCGAAAATAAATTTAATTATGATAATTATTAAATTTTAATTTGATTTTTTCTTTTTTCATTTATCAAAAATTATTTTAATTTAATAATTATTCAATTTTAAATATTATTTCTTATTTTCATTAAATCTGAAAATGATTTTCAATTTTAATAATTATTTTTATTTTATTTTGTTTCAATATTTCGAAAATAATTTTAATTTAATTATTATTCTAATTTAATAATTATTTTTTAAAAAACAAAATTTTTAAATCTTATTTATTTAATAACTATTCAATATTATTTATGGAATTTATTTATTTAATAATTCTTCAATTTGTTGAGTATATCATTAATTTGTGAATGATTAATCATGTATAACAAGAATTTAATATATGCAGACAATATGTTATTTAATTGAAATTCTCAAATATGTCATAATATAGTAATTAATATAAACAATATGTCATAAGTGTTTAATATATTAATTTCGATATAATTTCTTATAATTTTCTAATAATTAAAATGTATCTTTTACTAGGAGTCTTAATAGCACAAGTAGTTCAACAAATCTAATGTCTATTAATAACATCAATTTTTAGTTGATTGAGTTTCTGAGGAGTCGGATTTAATAGATGTGAATGACTTGGAAGATAATCTTGGTTAGGAAAGCATTGACATGACATTTGATGGATTAAATTTGAATGATAATAACGATAAGGCTCCACTCAATTATGAGAATTTTGTACCAAATAATAATCGGGGTCAATGTAGTTATAACGGGTATCCTCCCGTAAATGATTGAATAAAGTTTCAGGTTTTTCCTTTCCCTCTTCTTTTAATTTTACTTATATTTGATCTATATGTTAAATTCTATATATATAATGTAATTGTAAATGTTTTGGTTACAGGTTTCACCTTTACTTGATTGGTTCCTCATCACGAATTCTTGTGGTAAATTATAATAGTTTGAAAGTTAAGGATATTTATTATTATTTTTATTTGATGTTTTGAACTTTTGATGCAAATATTATATGATGAAATTGTAATATTTTAAATAATTTGTATTATTCTTAATTTTATATTTATATGATGATAATTGTCTTTTTCACATTAATTGTGTTTATTATTTATACGTGAAATATTTGAAAATTATTGTTATTTCATATTAATTGTGGTTATTATTTATTATTATGAGTTTTAGAAACAAGGTTGATGTAAACTTATAAAGTATACAGTACAATTGTACAATATCGCAATAGACTATTTTACAATTTCTAAAAAAAATTCGGGGATTATTTTATAAATTTTAAAAATTACCCGGAACAATATCCAGTATTGACCGATACTGGTACAGTATCGTACTAGAACTCAATCCGGTACCAAGTCCGATACGGTATTAGCAACATTAACCAATACTGATTGATTTTAATTATCATCTCAAGTCGTTCATATACTAACTAATTCTTTTTATGCATCTCACTAGCTCATAATTATCATTATTAATAAATAATTCATAAATTCATATTTGTACAAGTAGTTATTACAGATAAAAATGAGTATAAATATAAATATTTATACATAATTATAAGTTATTATAACATACTAATAAGCTTATTTATTTGTTTTAACATAATAAAATAAAATTTTAATAAAACTTAAATTCGTAAGATTAAAATAATTAATATATTATTAATTATTAATTAATTGTGATGGTTAAAATGGGAGTGGAGGGGAATATAATTAGTTAATTAAAAGAACCAAGAACAAATGTCATAATTTTATTCCATTAATAACGTAGATATGACCTCAAGAAGAGGTATAAAAACAAAAATTATCAAGTCATTTGACGCGGCTTTTGAAAGGCCATCCCACCAATCCATCACAGAGTATCAACTGATCTAATTGATAAACCTCCAAGGTTGTAACTAACAGCTTTTACAGATATTTCCATTTTTATGCCTTATTTCAAGACAGAAAAAAATCGCACCCAACTTGTGTTATTCACCACCAAACAACTTGATTTAAGTGTCTAGTCTGCGAAAGAACTCGTCAGATGTGAAATTTCTTCTCCAGCCATGGCAGCGTTAGAAGAGCACCATGGGTCATCCGTTATGAACTGCATCCATGAATCATCTTTGTCTTCATCGTCCATGCAAGACGATGATGCAACTGGGACATCTGGTGACATGGTTTCATCATTCACTGCTCCTTGTGGGCTCTCCATTAATGATATACTACATAGGTTTTGCTGGTCTTCAATTTCAGAGTACATCCCGTTTTTCTTGAACACTCGACATAATGCATAAGAATCCTGCAAGTTGTAACCAAAACATTTCATTTTTGTCACAATCATAACTCTCTTGGGCAGTATAAGACAATGCCTTAGCATGAGGAGAGAAAGAAGAGAGATCAATAAAGTTCGACGACAAATCTTTTGTTCAGGATCTAGATGATTATATGTATTAAAACAGTCAACTATTGTGGCTGATTTTGTCATCTAAATAATCGTGACAAATTTGGCATGCTTCAATCTTTAAACCAGAAAGTTACTTCCTCTTCGATTATAAGACACTCAAAGAACTATAGAATTCATCAATTCAGACTACTTCCTTTTCGTTCCATTGTGTTTGCGATTCTACATACTTTCATCACCACGTAACAAAGGGATGCAATCATGTGCCAGCGCACATTCTTAATGCATGTTGCGGCTATATCTGTATTGGTGCTACCAAGATCCAAAACCATTACCTTTTCTGTATATAATAGTAACGTCAAAAGCAAAACATGAAATATGTTTACGAGAGTCAAGTTACATCAAGAAAGGGTCCTCAACTACTCATCCTGAATTTATAACTTGTCATTAGAATGTTGGATGTCCTTTGGCTCAATTTGCAGTTTGGAATAAAGCAAAAAGCAACAGGCACCTTCTTACACCTTGAAAGTCATGTGGGGGTTCGACTTTTGTGTTAGTTTAATCTTTAAGCAATTTATTAGTAATAGAATCTAGACTTGTGAACTAAAAGAAGATAAAATGAATCATGAAAAAGGTATAAACAAATAATGGTAAAAGAAGGTATAGCTTGAACCATGTCATGCGAAGATATTACTTTTGTCTCATTAGAGAAACCAAAGTGATTGGAGCCAACACTTTGTGAAACTACAGATCTAACACAGTTGAAGTAACGAATATGTCAGAGATTTGTAGGTAAGCAAAATATAGCATAAAATATTTAAAGCAAAGTAGGCCAGATAAATGGTAAAAAAGAAAAACAAAGTCCTAATTCTCCTAACTTTCCATGCAATCCCATGCACTTTGAAGCTTTTAAGCTTAACAGTAACACGCATGATCATTCTTCTCTATCTCCCTCCCTCCCTCTCTGTGTGTGTGTGTGTGTGTGGAATGCAGGTAGTTGTGCAATAGACTGCAAATTATCGGCAAGGCACATGAAATAATAGCTTAATATATATACTTTTGCTGTAAAGGAGCCACTGGGCAGAACAAAAATCAAAATAAAATCTTTTTCCTGGTAGCTAGCTGAAGTATGAGGACAAGCTTTCCAAGTCAACCAAAGGAAAATTTGCGTATATTTTGGATAAAAGCAAAACTAGAAAAAGAAAACTAATGCATAGAAACTGCATACAAGACTTTCTGCAAAAGTTACAAGTTTATTTTCATAAAATAGAAAAAAGAAAGAGTGGTTTCATACACTGAGGGCCAAAAAATAGAGAAAAGTGAAAAACTACTATCCGTTATCATGCTTTAACCATCTTCTCACTTATTGAAACTTGAAACTAACATGGAAACATATTGATGCTAAGGGTAGATGTGGTGTTGCTTTTATTTTATAGATATATATGACCCTTTCGAATTCTAAACAATCCGAGTTCAAGCGAGACCATCTGCTGCGTTTAAGCATATATAGAACATCGCATGAATAATCAGATCTATACAGACATTAACTGCATAATGCACGAACTACCTGAATGCCCGAAGTGTCTTCGCACTCCTTGTCATCAAGACGATATTCGTGCATAACCCAGTCGGTCCTAATGCCCTGAGGAGCTCTGCCTCTGTAGTACACTAATGTCTTCTTCATTCCAATGGCTCTATTCTGGCTCATTACCCTTCTGTCTTTACCTGTAGACTTCCAGTATCCAGCTCTCGTTGCTCTATTGGTTCTAAATCCATTAGGATATTTCCTGTCTCGAGGTCCAAAGAAGTACCATTCTGGATCCCTACTTGGCAAGAATGATTTCTCTGCAAAAACCATAAATATTATACTCTCATCATGTCATTTAGAGATATCATATAAGCAAATCACAAGTTTTCTATTTATATGCAAAGCGAACTTTTAGAAAGAACATGAAATATTAGAAGTGATGAGGAGGAGACCTGCTAACTCCCAAGGCTCACATTTGTAAAGATCAACTTCAGGAATGATGTCAAGCTCTATTTCTTGCCCATTGATTTTGCGCTTCAGATAATAATTTACAAGCTCTTCGTCGGTAGGATGAAATCTAAAACCTGGAGGCAAACCGACGGGAGCCATTTCTTTTCCCTTGGTAAGCAGTAGCACGCAACTTTTGCATATTTGTCTCAGGCTGTCCGCTTCATTATATAAAAGAGATTCAATACCTCCATGTCTTTGGGTCATCTTTCACTTTCACTTTACAGATTCTCTGGCTAGACAAGTGTTTCTTGTAAGCCATTTCGTTCTTACACTACAAAATTAGGATGCTTATGTTTCAAGCTCTACAATAATTTAATATACAAGATGCAAACTCATTTTATATATTTATCTTACATGTAAATTGATTTGTCAAAACTGAATTCTGATAGGAGACCCACTCATGACTTAAGGTTAGCCTATAAAGCCCAAAAAAAAAAAAAAATCCTGTCAACTTAAGTTGTTAATAATGAAATTATTTGTACCTCGTATTGCTCTATCTTGTGTTTGAACTTTTGGAATCAGGCATATTTCAGGTTAGATTTATGATAGTGTAAGCGGTAGTAATTCCACCTAATCTAGAGTGCTTTGGTCATATCCTACGAGAGTAATCCGCGGAGTGATCTCTTTGTTCTAATTAACACTCTACGTCCTTTCGAAAGTCAAGATATGAGAAATAGCCAATTGCACCTTTAATGCACTAACATACACTTACTTTTTCGCATTGATTATTAATTGCAGGTTGACATATAGAAGTACACCTTACTTAGAAGGGTTATTCACGTAGTCATTGGAGGCAATTAGACACAGTTTAAATCAAAAACGAAAGAGAGTCTCACGAAAGGATAGACAAAAAATGACTTGATAAAAGGATGAAAGTCTCTGAAATTATCTTCTAAGAAATGAAACAATAGGTCCTTGATTAACACCGCCAAGATGCCATGATTGTTACCCTATTAATTTCCAATTTTAAAGAAATATTATTGGATACAAGAAACATGATCGACATCTTATACTACAATGGCCTCAAAGGGATGGGTATCCAATAGATAGATTAATTGAAACCCATCATCTCAACCTGCTTAGCTTTAGAGAGTGACCAAATATAGACAACACGAAAGGATATCTTCTTTCTAATTTTATGGTGTTTTATTCTGTCCCATAAATCTCAGTCATTTATTTATGTGGGTTCTGTGTTGGACCCGTATAAATAAACGCGACACTCGCATAAATGAATGGTTGAGATTCATGGGACAGAATAAGACACCATAAAATTGGACAGAGGATCTGAACTCCAAAAGGAAAGATATCTTTATTTATAACATTAGGAACAAGGTCAAAGTAGGTGACTAATATGACCAAGTTTTATGTAGTAAGAAAATATGATATATGAAATATATATATATATATATATATATATATATATATATTAGTATTTGCTTCGTTTTCTACTTAAATTACCTTGATTTATTCATTTTATTTTATGCTCTCGTGTGTGTGAAGATAAACTTACGATGATCTTTATAAAGAATTGGAGAAGATTTTTATAAAAAAAAAAGGAAGAAGAAAGCACCATTTTTAGCTAAGCACAACCTAACATATGACTTTATGACAACTCGTGTTCTTCTTTCATTATTTGAAAAGGAAGACACGTTCTGGAGAGAGACCGTATGGCTAAGAGAATCTCCAAATAATATGCCATTGGATATGACCATGTCTCAATACATGTCCATACACCAAAAAAAAAAAAATTACAAAAAGTACATGGCCTATGGCATGAGATGGTTAAAGCCCGAGTCCCTTTCTAAAAAGATATAAGAAGATACATGACTTAGGCTCCATAACATACCACTGGTAGATATAATGTATTTAAAGAAAAAAAAATCTAATTTTAGGAGTCTCTGGTCAATCTTTATCATTCTTTTTAATTATAAATCTTGGGTTAGCCAAAGGGAAGTATAAAAATCTACAGGAGATCAATTTCAAAGCTATTTCAACAAGAAGAGGATTAAAGATCATTCCAACGGATTACAGGTGATTTGGATTAGAAGATTATAGCTAAGGGTTTTCTGTTGTTATTTTTTATTTCTGTTTCCTATTTTTGGTTTATGTTTTTGTTTAAAAACGAAGACCTGTTTGGTTAAGATTATAACATAAAAATTAAAAACAAAAACCAGTTTGGTTGAGATTTCTAATAAAAAACTAAAAACAAAATATGTTTGATTTTATTATCATGTTTCTATTTTTTGTAATTATACTATTGTGTGTAATAATTATAATATAATACATTATATTTTTAAATTAATTAATTATCATTATAGCTAAAATTAAATATATGCAAATCAAATATTATTAAAAGATTATACATTAATTGTATATAATAAAATTACATAAATTAGAAATTATATTAAATTATTGTAATCAATAAAATATGCCCATCGTACTATAATTATTGAAAACATAATAGTAATATTATTTACGCACTCTTTTTGTTTCTACTTCAACTTAAGATAATAAGTCACTTCAACGTAATTCACAAACAAATATATTTAATATAAATATGGCTATGTATATATCAAATTCAACTAACTTACAAATATATTTTACTGTTTAGTTCTCTATGGTAAAGAATAGGCTTCAACGTGAAGACAATAAAGTAATGTGGTAGAGTAAGTTCACTTCTATAACAATAGGAAGACACGTGAAGACAAGAGGAGAAGAGAATAGGCTTCAAACTCATGTACAAATGCAAAAACTAGTTAGAAAGACATGTGAATAAGCTTTGAAAAATAGGCTCTGCTGCTACATTAAATAGTGTAAAGACAATAATGTTTGACAAGTGCTCCTAAGTGCTCCACTCTAAAGATACATGAAGATTAGCTATGAGGACTAGCTCTGCGCATTAAATGATGAGAAGAAAAAAGCTATTGAGACGTTACAAGTAAAATAATAATGTGAATAAAACAAGTACAAAGACGAAGACGTGAAGAAGAAGAAAACAACTATACCTATACTTCTCTAGGATTTAAAAGATGCGAAAATCAACAAACATTATTTTGGCTCTATATAAAGGATAGGTATTCGTATAAGTTTTGCAGCCGAGGAGGTGATGCAAAAACTAAGAGCTGTATGCTCTTTATAAAGAATTAGATGAGGTATTTGTTTAAGTTTAGCAGTCGAGGAGGTGAAGCTTGCTGATTTCGAGTCTGCGAAGGTGGTTTTGGAGGGGGATACGATCACTGGCGTGGTAGGGATGCCTTACTGCGTGGCGCCAGAGATTCTCACGGGAAGAGAGTATGGTGAGAAGGTAGATGTTTGGAGTGCAGGGTGGTCTTGTATATTATCTTGGACGGATTCCTGCCGTTCCACGGAGAGACGACGGTGGAGATTTTCAAAGTTGTGCATAGAGGGAACTTGAGATTTCCACCAAGGGTTTTTAAGTCGGCGTCCTCTAGTGCTAACGATCTGCTAAGAAGGATGCTCTGTAAGGATGTTTCATATTTTTGTAAATATTTTTGTATACTGTGTACATACAACAGTGAATCAAGGAAGTGTATCTGATGCTATCCTTTCAACTGCTTTTGTGATTTTGGCCAAGAAGATGCTTTCTTTTACTTGTTTGTAGAATTTTGTCTCAATGTATGCGAATCACCTGTGATGGAACAAATAGGTGTAAAAACAAACCTGAAGGTGTTGAAGACGCAGAAGGTGAAGTCAGCGTAGAGAAGAGAAAAACTTGAGAATATGATATGTTTTTGTGAAAAAAAGCGATTATGAAAACTTTTTTAAAAATCATGAAAACGTTATTTTTACGTTTAGTAAAAATAAAAACCGTTTATTATTTTTAAAAAAAAATTATAAACGTGCTTAACCAAACACGTTTTTAAGACTTGTTTTTTAATTTACAAAAACAACAACAACAAACTTAAAAAGAAACGAAAACAAACAGCCCCTAAACTATTTCTATATATATGTGTTTTATTTTATCACTTATGTTCACTAGTGAAAAAATTTTCTATGGCTAATTTTGATTATGTGTTTAGATAGGAAAATCCCTAGATCATTTGATAATGATAGATTGAATATTATTTGTAAAGTGGCATTGATTTCTATAAAATATTTTCAAATACGCTTAATGCTGATTTAATTTATGCTAGACAAAAGCACCATTTTTAGCTAAAGATAACCTAACATACAACTTTATGACAATCGTGCACAATTAAGCCCATTTGCGAGAGAGAGGGAAATAGTAACATGATTGTGATAGAGGCTTTTCCAGGAGTTAATTTTTTAAGGGTTTGCGGCCATTTTTGTAGTCAAACAAACTGGAAAAACCCTAGACACAACCTTAAAACTCTAATGCATTATAAAAGAACATGAAAACTCCAAAAAGAGGCAATAACCATCACATCAAAGAAGATCAAGTGGAAACATGAATGAGAACTTCAGAGAAATTCCAAATTTCCAAATCAAGATAAACTAATTTTTCTTTTTCCTTTATTTATTTCAATGTCTTAGATATTTATTTGGATTTCTAAGATGTTTAACATGATTATAGGTTTCTAGATCCCTATTAAGGACTGTTCTTGAATTATTTTGTAAACCTTATTTATTCTTGGATTCAATACTTTGATGAATGTTTGTGATAATTATCATGCATATTGTTATTTCTAGTTTCTATTGCTTTCATATCTTGATTTTGGTTATAAATGTTGTTTTGATCCAATCTGAGATATATTGAGTGAAATTGGTGTGGATGTTGCATGAATCTTAATCAGCTTATTTTGTTAGTATGGTATGAACTATATGTAAGTCACACTTACATGCACAACCGTGCATATGCAAGTAACAACCTGTGACTTACATGCACGGTCGTGCATGTGTAAGTCACAATCGTGACTTACACACCCCCTTCATTTCCTTCTTTTTCTCATAATTTTTTAGTTATTACATGGCAGTTGCAAAGGTTGAGGGCACGAAACCCTAGACCTATGAACATATTACAAATAGAAGAAGAGGATGGCAGCAAAAACGACATCTTTCATTCACTCTTCATTCTCAACATGGATAGACACATTGGGGAGGCATAGAGAGATAGAGAGAAAGAAGAGAGAAATAGAGTGATTCAGCGAAGAAGTAAAGAGCTGGGAGCTAGGGATAGAGGCTGAAAGCGAGAGTTGAAGTTGAATCCATTGATCTTGAGTAACCATTTGGTTGGGTGAGAACAAGTTGAAACAGAAGGCGAGAGCTAATGCGGGAAGCTTGAGAGGGGCAGGAGACCAAGCGCACTCCCTCATTTGACCCTTGTTTGCTTATTCTATTTTTCATTTGTTGTTTAGTTTCTTGTTTATTTACTAAACTTATTACTCTGTTAGCTTAACCGACTATTATTTGTTTTCTTTTCATAGTTCTTCTTAAGTATTCATTATGTTAATCTCTTTTACATTTTTCGGTTGACAGTTGTAGGAAAATCCCGGGACGTACATCACATGTACAGACAGCGGAAAACAAAAATTTTTGTTCCCGAGACTTTCCCGAAACCCAGGATCCAGGTGTCGGTATGAAAACCTCAAACCTAACAGCCAATAGAGACTGTCTCTAAAGGTGATCCACGCAGAGATCAGAAAACCTAACCGAGTCAAACACTTTTGACCCGGGAATAGCTAGAATAGAATAAAGCCTGCTAGAGCCTACCTCTGTCCTGGAGAGCTTGATTGAACGTTGGTCTTGTGCTTGGAGAAGAGAGTGAACGATGATGCTAAAGAGAAGAAGAAATGAAAACTTATGCTTAACACTTAAGGAAAGCTTTTCTCTTCTAACCCTAATGCATGACCGACGGCTACTCACTCCCCTTTAGGCTTCTTATGTTATTTTTAACACTTAACAAATCATGCCATAAGATTAAACCAAGTGGGAAGCTTATAGCCTTTCATTTCATAAATGAATAAAGTATTAAGCTTTGACTTTTCAAAGCTCTTATCCCCTCCTCCCAAATACCAACGCAGCCAACTCATATATATATAATTAATTTAATTAATTATATATATATATATAATTACTAAGAGGTCCAGTCCAGCCGGGGTCGGTCCTACCGGCCCGGCGGGCCCCGGTGCTGAAACAGCTCC